>BBXU01000189.1:0-39628 GCA_001598975.1 Parachlorella kessleri
GAGCTGGAGGGGCGGGGGGGAGGGGAGGAGCTGCTGGCAGCAGGCCGAGCAGCGGAGGGGCTGACGGGGCGGGAGGAGGGGCGGGCGGGGGCGGAGGAGGGGCGGACGCTGACGGGGCGAGAGGAGGGGCGGGAGGAGGGGCGGGCGGGGGCGGCGCTGCGGCCGCGGCTGGCGGAGGCGCCACCCCAGGAGGAGGACCCGCTGGACCTGCTCACCTCCTTAAAGCCCTCATCACCCCTGCACCCAGGCGGGCACACAGGCAGGCGGGCACGGTTGAATGGATGGCCTTATGTGTGTGACTGGCGCATGTGCCACTTACACCCCGTTAGGGCACACCTCTCCTGAAGAAGACCAAGAGGGGCGGAGGGGGGTTCCCCCAGGCTAGGGACAGCCTCTATAAGAGCAGCAGTGTGGTGAGAGCGTGCTATTGAGCCTGGCAGCCTTACGCAGGCCCGAGGGAAGCTGTCATCAGGGCAGAGGTGCATCGATCAGGCAAGCAGGCTGCTTTCCCCCACTCACACAGAGCGTTGCATAGGGTCGCGGTGCTCGTCGCTGCTCTCCGGGCGATGCACAAGGAAACCTGCACCCACACAACCGGGCTTCAGCTATGATTGCCGCTGAGCTGCCAACGACACGTGGCAGGTCAGAGCATGACAGATAGAATATACCACGAGGGACAGCCAGATCCCTGCAGTGAATGAAGCACTGCTTACCAACCCTCTGGGATCCACCAAGCCTCGAGGCGTGCGGCAGGCCAAGGAGATTGGGCATCCACCTGGCCAACGTAGCTGCAGCAAGCACACGGGGCGGGCAGAAAGCCCCACCCCACCCCACCCCCGGCTGGCAACCAGCCCTGCCGGGCTGAGCTCGCCATGCCTGGCTGCTTGTCAGCAGTGCAGGGGTGTGCCCAGCAATGCCGTCAGGAGCGACACTCACCGGTGATCTGCACCTGGCGCACCGCGTCAAACGCCACCAGGCGGATGTAGGCGTCGGGGAAAGCGCGCGTGCACTCCTGCACCTCCTGCAGCACCTGGCCCGGGTCGGTGCAGCCAAACATGGGCAGCTTCCACATCGTCCAGTACCGGTTGTCTGCGGGGAGGGGGAGGGGTGGGGGACAGCATGGGGTTGAGGACTGTTGTGAGCAGAGGGCAACGCAATCTGCTGCAACTGAGACTGGCACGGCTTATGAGTAGGGGCCTAGAAGGACGTTGTGTGCAGCTTGCAGTTGAGGAGCAGATGGCGCTGCTCATCAACAAGCGGTGGAAGAGGAGAGGCAGCATCCATCGCGCGCATAGGTGAGAGGCGGGGTGCATTTCGCGAAGAGGTGAATCGCATTTGGCGGGCAGGCAGCAGGACTGGACACAGGTTACAAAAGTCCGAGGCAAAGCTGTGCGAGCATGCTCTTCATACAGGGTGACAGGGCAGAGGAGCCATGGCTCGACAAGACCAGTGGCACCCGCGGCGCCGTACCATAGTAGTTGCAGGTCACGTCGCCCATGCGCCTGGCGTTGCTGCTGTCCACGTAGGCGGTCTTGGGGTCGCTGAACTCCAGGCACGGGGTGGTGCCTGCAGGGCAAACGAGCACAAAGTATAAGGCAGGCTTGGGGACAGCCGACACACAAGGCACAGGTCTCCACTAGCTTTTGGTGGCCCCGTTTGGGGGACTCCCGGCAGCATGGGCTGGTGGCAGTACGCTGCTAGCGTACATACTAGAGAGGAATCTCACAGGCTGTCGTCGGACCAGGGTTGAGGCTTGACAGGGTCCTTGTTGTGCACGGGGGGGAAGGCCCCGAGAGCAGCTCCAAGTCAATAGAAGAGTCGGAAGATTGCTTCGAAGCGCCCCAACACACAGCAGCAGGAACATTTCCAGGTTGGTCAGCTCACCTGCGTCGATGATAGCATCAACCTGCCTCGAAATCTGGTCACCCGTCAGGGCTGGCAGGTAGGAGAAGGTCTCGAAAAACTGCAAGGCACAGGGGCTGGAGTCGCTCGCCATAAGGTGGTCAGCAAAGTGTGCATTTCAGCGTCACGGATCAGGTTTTAACCTCGAGTCAAGAGAGGCTGGCCAAGCAGGGGGCCAGGAGGCACGAGACTGTCTCAAGTGAGTCAAGTCCTAACAAGTCATCCATTCAGGACCAAGTGGCATGCTCTGTCGTGCATTGGCTTCAGCGGCAACCCAAACTATCCTGAACTGTCGTTTAGAAGTCTCGTGAGGCTTGACACCACAAAGGCAGTAGCATGGGATGTCTGATTTATCCACTACTACAACGCCCGGCACAAGTGCCTACACCTTTCACGGTCGCTCTGCCAATCAGATCGGGAATGTCGACACCAGTTGACGTGATTAAGCGACAGTTGCGTGGACTACCAGGCCACTTTAGACAGCATTGTCTTGCCATCAGGCGTGGCCACCAAACCACCCCCGTTGTGCGCGACTAACTTGCCTTATTCTTCAGAGGGGTCCACACTTGCATGGCAGTCGTCTTCTGGGCGTTGCCATTGGACACGGTGACAGACCGGAAGGTCTTGCCAGCGGGCTTGAGCAGGGACTTAGTCTGGCTGGTCCCCACGGGCGCCAGGAGCGAACCAGACATGGTGGCAGCCATCATCTTGGATAAGCAGTGTAGAAAGGCTTGAAAGACTGCACGCCATTGGGGGCCGGGGGGAGGTGTAATGGCGCCCGGCCCCCAGGAGGAAAGCAGGAAGACTCCAACACAGCAACCAAAAAGCCAGCTCCATCCACAGCTTCTGCGTCGACCAAAGAACGCTACAGACTGATCAAGGGCCCAATCTGCTCGCACTGAGCTTTACATAAAATGGGGGAGCACACGGCGGCTGCAGTATATAGCCGCCGCCCACTGCAAGCTGATGTCATACCTTGCGACCTCTCTGGTGAGGTGGCAGGTTCCGCTATATAACGTTGGTTAGCTGTATACTGTGGACTGAAATGCAGGGTCAATATACATATATTGGCAGCGTCGTGCCTTAGGTGTCTTACAGTTGCTAGTAGCCCAAGGTCATTTACAGTGCAAACATTCAGTCATTGCTGGCTGCAAAGTAAGCTTTGGGGTCTTGCTTGAGTATCTCACCCAATGAACTCTTTGGCTGGAACTTACTTGACGGCTGGGACTGACAGTCCGAGTGTTGACCTGCTACAATCGCCTTCAAGCTGACATGGCCTGTACAGCACCGCCCCCTGTGCTTGGCTTGTGCTATACCCTGAACAGCAGGTAGCACTGGTACTGACAGCCCTTTAAAGCTTCACAGATGAGTAGGAGAGAATGTCTTTCTTACCAACCAAGAGCCACATCAGAAGATGTCAGGGATCAGTCCCTTTAGCAAGCACTGCAAGCATTGCCTGGCACACCCTGCCAGCCATACTTGTAATGGTGGCCGAACGGAGGAGAGGTGGCGGATAAACAATACAGGGCTGAATGCAGTTCTGCTCTGAGCCGAGAGTCTATTGTCAATGGTCGCAGGCAATGCGAACATAAGCAAGGGAGGGGTTTCCCATAAGCTGCCACCACTTCTGGGCGTCAACATCAGGACTGGTCACTTCTCCCCAGGGACCTGCCGAGCACACCACACAAGTTTACAAGGCGCCAACCAGTGCAGCTGCTACCAGGCTTCTCATAGCATTCTCAAAGACATTTTGGGACAATGTGCATATGCGCAGCGGAAGCTTGAATCGGTGCGCCTGCCCGTATAAGGATACGCAAGCCAACAGACACAACTGGAAAAGCATAAGAAACGTCCTCACAACACTCTCTCAACCTCAGCTCTGCTCCTGACCCTTCCACACTCGACTATAGTCTCCCGCTGCGAAGGCCATACCTCAAGCATATTTAGGACTACCAGGTAAACTCTTAAGGCTGATTTAGCTAACACAGGAAGAAAGTGGAAAGCCAAGAGAGCAGGACAATGCAACCAACGGGGACTCAAGGTCTGATCCAGAAAGCCGGAAAACCACGAAGATGCAGCACGCTTCAATCGATGACAGCACTCTGCAGTCTACAAAATTGCTGGCCGCGCTGACGATGAAACAACTAAAACTCCGCCTACCCGAAGCCAAGTGGCCAAGATAAGTAGCAGAAGCCAACTATGGGACATGCCAGGGCTTAGTGTACATGGTGCTCCAAGAAGGAGGCACCAGGTTGAGGGCAGGTCACTGCCTGCAACATGCACACTGTGCTGAGAACGAGATAAAGAGGGAAATACTGGCCATAGCACACGCAACAATATTCACTGCCGCAGCCCCCTTTAGGCAACCCAACTCCAGGCTGCATATAGCAAAACATAAATCCTGGCGCTTTCGTATAGTAGGAGGCTCTCAACCTGTACCCAATCTGTGGAAGAAGCCACGCGTGTACCTGTTGGGGTGACAGCATTACGCACTAGGTGGCACGTGGTAATACAATCCATTAGTAAACTGGGATCTGGCGCACACGTTGAAGTTTGCGGACTAGCCATAGTTCGTTTGTTCAGGGCCAACAGTGCTTTGCAAGTTTGAGAACTCCGTCCCACTCATGGGACGTGCAGTCCCTCAGTCCGACACCCAGCTCTGCTGTCACTCCGCATCGTACTCCTGCCGTATGGCCGCCCGCCGGCGTAGCCCTGCCAGCTGGCTGCTCACACGCTCCCGCACCCGGCCATCGTTCACAAACTTGCGCCCGTGCGCTTGCTGCTGCTGCGGTTCCTGGGAAGTGCTGTCTGTGTGGCCAGCCGCACTGCCCATGGCGTCTGCAGCACCGGCAGCGCCTGTTGGTACACTGGCCGTGCCGCTTGAGCCGGGTACGACTACTGTGTGCCCGTGACACACATGCGCTTCGCTTGCTGGCTGCTGCGCATGCACAGCATGCGCTGGGCTGCCGGCTGGCACCTCCCACGGTGCTGTGCTGTGCATGCTGGCATGCTGGCGAAGGCGCACGGTCTCCTTGAACTCAACATGCAAGTCCGCGTGCTGGGCATGCTGGGCGTGCTTGCTGTGCTGGCTGTGCTGCTGCCCTGCAGCATGTGCCGTGCTAAGCGAACGCAACCGAATAAGCTGGACCTGCAAGAACGCAACACACGTTGATTATGGACGAGTGATCATGGATGACGCTTATGGAATGGTTGATAGGCGAGGCCAGCTCATATCACAAACTAGCCATACAAGCCAAGCAGCAACCCAGACCAGACATCTCCCCTACGCACTGACCCCTTTCTCTCGGGCCTTGACGCAGTTGTGCAGGGCGGGCATCCCAACGCGGCTCACCGCAGTTCTACCGCAACCACGCCAGCAACGCAACCACACCGTCCCACACAAACACACGCGCGCCCCCCCCCACCCCTCTTTCCCCCGCCCCTCACACACACACACCCTTGCCCTACGGTACCAGCGACACCCCCTCCACAACTGCGGGCTGACCTGGAGGTGCTCCCCCAGCTGAGAGGCCTGCCGCGCCAGCCGTACAGCGTGGTTCTGCAGGGCCCCGCTGGACTGCTCCCGCAGCCGGTGCACCCGGCCCACAACCTGGCCAAGGAAGGGTAGCACCTGGCCCAGCTGCTGCGCCTGCTGCCCCCCCTGGTAGTGGTGCTGCCGCTGCTGCTGATGCCCCTGCTGGTGCCTGCTGTGCTCGTCAGGTGGCAGGGCGTGGGAGAACCGGGCCTGGTGGTGCAGGGGCTCCTCGGTAGGGGTGCTCGCAGCAGCCGCAGCGGCCCATGCAGCACCACTAGCAGCCGCTGCGGTGGCAGCATGCTGCTGCTGGCATGCCTGCTCCGGCACATAGTGCTGCTGCTGAGGTACCCAGCTGGCACTGCCGGCGCCTCCCTGACATACTGTGGCAGCTTGATGGCCAGGCCCCCTCTGGCCCTGCACGTCAGGAGAAGGGACCCCCGCCAGGCCGGAGGCATCCGCTGCCAGCTGTGCATCATGGCGCAGGGGTTGCCCAGGCCATGGCAAGTCGGCCTCCGCACCCAAGCCTGCTTCCTGTGAGCCATGCCTGAAGTGCCGTGCCTGCTTCGGCTGCTGTGGCTGGGTGGCTGCTGATGCAGATGACTGCTTAGACGTCTGCCGCTGAGTGTCGGTACACACGTCGGCTTCTGCCGAGGGATGCCGAGCACCGGACTGTGCCCAAGCTGACTCCTGCGGCGCCGTGCTGCCACCCCTCCCCTGCTGCTGAGCCCGCTTCGCTGCTGCCTTGCGCTTCAGCCCATGCAGCTGCGACTTCCACTGATCCTGAGGGGGCGGACTAGTCGAGGCGAAGGGGTTGGGCCCCGCCCGGGCTCCTTTCTTGCCCCAACGCTTGCTGGCTTTAAAGCGCCAATACCTGAAACCATGCAGACATGGCCATGCATGCTCAACTGCAGGCAGCCGCCACTTAATGCCATCTCCCCAAGCGCATCCTGCTGCGACAAAGCACAATGCATGGCTTGCTGCCAAGACATCAAAGCTGCTGCAGCACTGCTCAAGGGCAGCAGATGGGGTACAGGCTGTAGCGCAAGCATGCAGGCTTTTGAGTCGTGTCGCACCAGTCGTGGAAACTCCACCCGTTGCCATTCTCTGAAGCATCTGCCTCCTTGCCGCGCCTCCGGCCCATGACGATCTGCAAAGCAAAACCCAGCACCACCTCAGTCACAACAGCAAGTGCCAGCTCGTCGGCGGCTCCAAGTCAGGAGACTGCCTTGAGGTCCCCCAAGTGCGGGCAGTCGCTCTCTGAGCTCACCCTGGTGGCCAAGCATAAGCACAAAACGCGAACAACTCCTTATTAGACGAGACAACCATTTCAAGCAGGGTGATGGACTGATGCTCTTGGCACTCGTGATCTCTTGTGGGCCGTTGACACCCTTCTCATACCTCGTACGCCTCCTGAATAGACAGGAAGCGGGCCTCAGCAGAGGGATCATCCTTCGTTATGTCCGGGTGGTTCTGCAACACCAGCTTCCGGTGCGCCCGCTTGATCTCCTTCTCATCGGCGTCCTGGCTCACACCTAACGTCTTCCAAGGGTCACTGAAGGCCCGTGTCACCTGCAAGACGAGCCAAGTAGTAGTGTCAACCTTCTGGCAATACGGCTAACTTGGCAATACCCTGCTAAAGCCTTAGGCAGCGCAGGTGCAGCACAGAAGCCATGGTGTCCTACAGGTGTCTCCTACACCTCACCAGCCTCCTTGCTAGACAGCCCCCACTATAACGAGCTGTTCTGGGAGTGATCAAGGGGCTGAAAGACAGGCGGGGAGCGAGATACAAGGGCCGTGGCGAAGCACATGCCGCCCGCATATGTCAGCCGGTATCGCACGTGCGTTCGCAATTAAGTGAAACGCTAGAACACAGGTGACGGAGGTTCTGTCACGAGTCCTTGTCAGCGCCCCTTTGGAGTTCTCTAAGTCACCAACAAGGCATCAGAGACAACGACAGCGGGACACAATATACAATCAATCCTTATGCTTGTGCCACGGGAAGGAAACGAGACAAGTTGTTGTTTCGGTGTAGCAAGAGGGACAAGAGGTACGGTGTCCAGCGTGGCAGCAACTTAAACTCATAGGGATCGGGGTACTAGAACGTTGAGGAGAAGATATTGGAAAAATTTGCATGGTTGTACACAAAGGCCCAAAGCCCTTCCTGACTTGGCATGCAACTATCAACGATGGCTTGGTGACGACGCTGCGGCCAACCTTATCAACAGGATCCCGGCTCCGATTCATATGCTGGATAGGTTTGGTTGGTGCTTCCAGGGCTTGAGCCTGCAAGGCGCCACTGGAAGTCATCACTAGATTGCCGGCACAAAATGGCGGACCGTCTCTTAGAGAGAGCCCTCAACAGGGCGTCTGCTACAGTGGCAGCCTTCCAAGAGCAGGCGGACCCCGAAGTGCGGCAGCAAAAACAGCAGAAGTCCCAGGAAGAGGAGCTGCGGGGGCTGAAGGAGGGCATGACTGCAGCCGACGCCATTAAGAGAATTTTGCTTGCCTACAAGGACGAAGACTACTTCAGGTGCTATAGCTGCTGGGATCGTACCACCTGCAACCTCTCGCTACCTGGTGTGTTGGGGAACACAAGTGTTTTGTGTTTGCTGCAACCTGGTGGGTTGGGGTGCATGGTTTTCCCCTCTCCCTCTTATTGGGCACTTCCACATGGCGCATGACAAGCACCAGCAGTTAGTGGGGCATCACATGGCCAGCTCCACCAAAGCTTTTACCACCTCCTGGCAAACAGTGCACCCCCGGCTTGAGAGCCTCCCAATTTGGCCATCTTCTATGTATCTCATGGCAGGTTGTTGGAGCTACCGCCGGTAGAGCTGGATGCGCTGGGCCGCCCTGCCTGGGATGTGGGCCCTGCAGCGGTGTCCAAGGCCTACCGGCGGCTGTCGGTGCTGGTGCACCCCGACAAGAACCCTGGCGACGAGGCCCGGCAGGCATTTGAGGCGCTGAATGAGGCCCACCGCCTGCTCAAAGACCAGGGGAAGCTGGTAAGCGCAGGGTGGGGTGGCATGGAATGGGCGCTGGCTTGGCAGGGTGCCCCTGCTCCCTCCCTCTTGTTAGTCATTGGTGCTAAACCTGGGACGGTGCCCCTGGCTGGGGTAGCTTTTCCTTGAAGCATTCCAACACACCACACACAGGAATAAGGGGCACTGCTCTACAAAGTACCTTTCTGCAGGAGGAGATTCTGAAAGCAGAGCTGGATCGAGCCAGGGCGCGGCAGGAGGAGGCGGAGGGGCGGGCCACACTTGATGAACGCATGGCGCTGAATGCCCAGCGTGCGCAGCAGGCTAAGGAGCTACAGAAGAAGGAGGTGAGAGCCTGGGTGCTGGTGCTTGCTGTGCTGGAACGCAAGGAGTGGAGGAGCCCTTGTTGTGTAGGGTGCAAGGCATGGGTGTATATGAGGGAGGCAGTAGGGAGGCTGCAGTGGAGTGTGGTCTGGAGAGGTTCTCATATGCGCGAAAGTATGACTGGGCCTTTGATAGGTGCTGTTGTAGAGTACCTGGGGGTGCGACCTGCAGTAGCCCTTATGGAGCCTCAAGCGCCATGAGCACCATTGCAGGCTCAAACCCTCGCTGCGTATATTTGACACAGTACACCATGCTTGCTGTGTTCAGCGCTGCTGAGTTGGGCGTGGGCCCCACGCATGATGCAGGGGCAAAGCTTTCAGGCCGAGATTCTGCGGCAGATGCAAGAGAAGCAGGAGAAGGCCAAGCGCAAGCGGCAGCTCAAGTCTCGCTACCGGTGGGTGTGCAACAAACGACTCTTAATACATTTGGGGCTGTGGAACAGCTACTGGTGGCAGCTTGCGGGACAGCTTGCTGATGTAGCTGAAGGGGCGGCCTGCTGTTTGTGTCGTTGTGGGGGTGTGTGGCTGGCCAAGCTTAAGCACTGCATGGCCATGCGGGCCGTACGGTCGGTGTTCCAGTCACATCTGAATGCATGTAGAGACTGTGCACCCAGCGTATAGGCACGCACCAGCGGCAATGCAGAGTATGAATGATGCAAAGAGTTGCTCCTTTCCAGATTGGAACCCTGGATGTGTTCCATCAGGACCACAAGGTTAAAAGCTGTCAGCTAACTGGGCTGGTGTTTGAGGCCCTGAATGCACGTCTGCTGTCATGCATGATGGATCTGTTGGACCATTTGCAGGCGAGACGATGATAGCGAAGAGGACTCTGACGGTGTTGGAGGAAAGCAGCAGCGGGAGCGAGAGCCGGACCCGTCCAGGCTGCAGCAGCAGAAAGATGGGGAGGATAGTGATGATCCTGACTCTAGGCATCGGCGGCAAGCGCTGGCCAAAAGGCGGCAGCAAAGAAAACCATCTGGGATGTGATTCCTGTTGCTGTAGGACCTTGGTTGCAGGCCTTACACGCACGGGTGGTCACTACGATGTCAGTGTGTTGACGCGTATGAGTTACTTATCCACCTGGCGTACCATTTCATACCCAGAGCCATCTATAAATCTGTTCCCATGCCTTGAACTGCTATCATTTGCCTTGCATTGCTGGCAGCTTGCTCGGCAGAAGCTGCATGCAGCCGGGTGTACATTTGCCACCTGGTTGCCGCCGACGACCGTTGGGCATGCCGTTGGTCATGAGGAAGGGAAGTGAACCGCTGTATAGCGCAAAACTCTACATCGCCTTACTATCTGAATGAGGTATTTCACCATGAAGGTTGTCGCTCTGCTGCTCCTGTCAGTTTGCTATGTCGCCCATGCCGACTCTGGTGAGGTGTAACCCTGGCCATGGGTATGAACTCCAACTGTTATAGGCAGGTTCTTACTAGGGTTGGCAATCTTTGATCACAGATCTGTGGATGTGGTTAGATTCTACTCCTCAGGGTCCATACCTGCTTTGGCAAAAGCCCTAGCCCATGACCTAGCCTCCCTCCTGCCTGTATACGTGTACCTCAAACATGCCGGTCGGGGTTGGGTGTTTCATGCTCGATCATGAATTGCATACCTGCCGGCAGGCCTTGCCCTGGCCCAAACTTTGGATTCACTGGCTGTGCATCAGCCTCTAGAGACCAGCCACATGACCACCCCACTCATGCCACTGCTCTGAGTGCAGGGAGTCGCAAGCTGAGGCAGGTTGCAATCGCTAATGCACTTGCCGATGCCTTTGCGGGGTCTGGTGTTGCCCTGGCTAATGCTGATGCTGCTGCTCTGGCTACTGGTGGCTCTGCTGCCGCCACCGCTGTAGCCAATGCAATCGCTGGGGGTAAGTCAGGACACGGGTAAGCCTTGCCTGCCAGTTCCCGAGAGTCTGTCTTTGCTGGCTTTGCGGTGCAGCCCCCGCCTCCTGTCCCATGCGGATGGCTAGCTAGCCAGCTGCATAGCCTGCCATCAGTGCATGACCAGGTGTGACCCCTGTTGAACACCTGGCTGACATGTTCTACCCTTTGCTCCTGCAGCCGTCCCTGCTCCCCCACCTCCAGGTGACAGGAAACGCATGCTCTCACACACGCTGGAGGGTGATGGCCGCATGCATGACATGCTGATGTGGCTGGCGCTGCTGGGACTCCCTGGGTGGTTGTGGCTGACCCTGGCAGTCACCCTAAGCTCCAGCGTCCAACAAGAGCCTTCTGGTTGTACCAACACGTTGCCTCACTTGAGGAATAACAGACTTCTTGTCGCGTGTTCTGGTCACAATGTCGGCTGCGGGCCATCTTATACAGCGCCCAAAACCTTACATGGCTCTGGGTGGGGACATGTGCCTTTCCATCGTCTTTTGTTGCGTGCTGCAGCTCCTGTTATTAAGATCCCGGCCCCCATCAAGGTGGTTGCCAAGAAGCCCTCGCCTCCCCCCGTCTGTGAGGACGATGTGGTGAGTACCTGTCTGCCTCATGCCTCCGCGAAGCCGTGTTGGTGCTGATTGTGGCCATAGTCATGAAGGCAGCGTTGACCTTTGCAAGCCCCATCGTTGTTTCAACGGCTATGGCTCGGTGAAGTGTCAGTTATCATCTTTGCGTGCCTCTCAGCACCACCGTTCGGCCACCGTGTGATGACTTTTGTTCCGCTGGGGCGGTGCTTGCAGCTGGACAACTGCTGCGTCGATGAGGTGGTCGCCAGCGGCGTCTGCGAGTTCACCACCCCAGTCACAGTCTTGACCAAGTCTGGGTAAGACTACACAGCATTGAGGAGAACCATAGCTTGATACTTTGGAATCCATGCGAGGCAGTCCCTGGCATGATGCACAGCCCAGGCCGTGACCGGTCATGGCATACTTGCAGGTTTATTCGCTGCCAGCAGGATCGCACCTACAGCTCATGTCCTGGCTGTTGCCGTGGGAAGCGCATTATTTGATTGATACTTGCAGCGGTCCCCAGGGTTGTCACCAAGCGGGGACACCGGCCCTGAAACTACTCCTCCGGCCTTCAGGCTACCACGCCCCACGCATCAGACAGCCAGCAGCCACCCTTATACTTAAATCCTACGTGGTCAGCTAGCACCGCTCCTCATGCTCCTAACATCAGTTTGGGCTGGCCCCGTGCCCTCCCTGTACTGCAGCCCTGCCACCGTGGACAAGGACAACACCTACAAGCTGTCTGCCATCTCCCCTGCTGCCTGGACCTCTGACGAAGATGACAGCGACACCTGCGTGTGCCCCACCGTCGTGCCCAAGCCCCCAGCGAAGAAGAAGCCGGTGGTGGTGGCTGTCCCCACGCCACCCCCCATCGAGATCACCTTCCCCATCAAGCCCATCAAGGTGGTCCCTGCACCCCCGCCCCCGGTGAGGAGCCAGCCGCAGGAGTGTCGCCCCTACCCCTGTATGCACAGGCAGATACAGAGGACCTGTAACTGTTGTTAGTGTCTAGGGGGTGCAGGCCCAGGATAGGACATGACTTGTGCAGCCAGAGTGGCGCATCCATCAAGCCAACAGAAGTTATGGTACTGGCCATGTGAGGCTTGGTTGTTAGGAGTCGGTTGCCAGCGCTGCTAGCAGCGCCAGCTAGTCACCCACAGCATGCTGATGCGCTACGGCGGCAAAGCAATTTCCTCCTTGGCTGCACCCCCCATGTATTGCAGGCCCCCACCCCCGTGGCTACTGCTATTGCCAACGCCCAGGCCGCTGCAACTGCAACAGGTGGGTAGTACTGTTCGGGTAGGCCCAGCTCTTGTCCCTGGGCCTGGCCTAAAACCTGGTGGCCCTGGCCTGAGGGTCACTCGTAGCAATGGGCAGACATCAAACTGCTGGCTCCCATACCTGGCTGCATTGGTGTTCGGTGCCAACTGCAAGCTGTTTGCAAGCCTTGCTGCAGGCGGCAAATGAGTGCCCCAGAGGAAGGGATGCCCGTGCAGTGATGATGAGGTCTTGGGGCCTCAAATGCCGGCAGCTAGGCAATGCAAGTCATAGCCAGCCAAGCAAGTCGTCCAGCGGCAGCTGACTACACTCAGCAACTCAATTGCAGCAGTAGGTTGGATGCTGTGGAAGGGCATACGCCTTGGCAGGGTTGAGAGATGCTTTGTAGTTCCCTTGGTTACCAGTCACATACAACAAATCAGTTGCCCTGCCTGGTCACATGATAATCTTGCAAACTGTCATCTGATGACTGCTGATCTGACGTGTCAGCACTGCACACTGTCCTCCAACTTATCCCTGGTATTTGTTGTATATTGTCAGACCTGGATCGCTATATGAGGCACCCATCCTTCACTTGTAAGACTTAAAATGAGCTGGTGAAGCCTTCAGGCAGACTTCCACCAGATATTAAAGCCTTGGGCCATTCCCTGCCACTCAGCCCTGCCAAGTTGACTTAGTATGCAGGTTGCACGGCCTCGGGCCATCTAAAGATCCAAACCTCCCTACAGGTCCAAGGCGCACCCCCGCGTCAGTCCCTAGGCTGGTCCAACTCCTGCTTCCACAGCTGCTTCAAATGCTCCAGCGCTTGTGATGCACTGGCGTCGTTGGAAGTCTGCAGGCACATCAGGGATGGACACCCCTAATGTCAGAACGATCCGCTATCCCAAAATTTGCACCATCTGCCACCATCAATCAATCAGACCATTCTGCCCCACTGCACATGGGTACAGCAAAGCATGGGCACCTCTTGCCGGCCACACACTCGTACCTCTGAGGTTCAAACACGCCTCAGACAGATAGCCCTATTCAAGTCGGCCCATCTGTACAGGCAAGTCACCTGGCCACGGGGTCTCCCTTTCTCTAACGGCAGCTGCTGCCCAGCCAGCACGATCCCATAGCCAAGGGCCCTGCAAAGGTGGAACAAGCTTGGGGTGTCATTCACGTCAGCAGGCGTGCCGTCGGGTGTACAAACATGCCTACATGTAGCAACATTGGGGCTGAACCATTTTCACACAGGCCCAACAACTTTGAGATGAGTGCCATCATGTCCAAGGCCTATTGAAGGGCACCAGGATATAATGACGACGCCAGGAAACAGCGACTGCAGCAAGGGGAAAAACACCTCCCACGGTCCATGCCCACTCACCTAGCCCAACCAACATCTCCCTGCACAGGTGCGAGGCTTGCCTGCTGGCTCTCTCTAGCAGCAGCAGCCCCTATAGCAGTGACCTCGTGCATGCCAGTGATGCCGGCTGTCTCCCCAGGCCCAGCCCCACATGTCAAGCTGTTCAGTGCTGCCAGAGGCACGGACCCCTGCCAACACTGGGGACCGCCGCTGCTACTGCCGCTGCCGCTGCTGGGACCTGCAGAGGGCTTTAAGCGAAGCTCATGGCTGGCATGCCCAGCAGGCACGGCAGCTGGCGATCCCAGGCTGAGTGCTGCTTCCCGCCAGGGCGCCGGAGGGAAAAGCGCCAGCCTTGGGCCAGGCGCCTGCCCATCAACACCCTGAAAACCAGCATGCGTGTCTCTTGCACACGACCCCTCCACCTGCTGCTGCTGCTGCTGCTGCCGCTGCCGCTGGGAGTGCTGCTGGCCCTGCTGCGAGGTGGCCAGCTGCTGAGCTGCACCAGCAGTCTGGGGGGCAGACATGCCCGCCGCAGGACCTAGCGGCTGACGAGCTTCAACATCGGCAGCTGCAGGTTGCTGTTCCAGGAGCCGTAGCTCTGTTGCTACGCGCTGAAAAGGGGCTACTGGGTCCGGGAAGCGACCCGCGTAGTCATAGTCAGCAACATGGAACTTGTGTGCCTGGATGACAGGAACCACAGCAGCCTGCCCGGCCTGCTGCGCCCGCTGGCCCCGCTGTGGCCCTGCTGCACGCTGCCTCTTCGTCGGCCGGCCTTGCCCCGCCTCCTCGCACTTCTGGGGGCCTTGTATAGGCATTGCACTACGCTCGCCAGGGCCCGCCAGCGTGGCTCTGCTGTGAAGCTCCCACAGCGTGGCGGGAGCCGCCAGGCTGTGCAGCTGGTCCCAAAGCATGGACAGCGTGGCGCTGCTGCTACTGGAACGGCTGCTGCTAAGTGCAGGTGTTGGTGTTGAATCAGCGCGCGGCTCCTCCCTGCTATCAGCAGGCTGCTGCAGGCCGCGCTGCGCAGAGGCAGGGGCGGCGCTGGTGAGGTGACAGCTGGCCTCTTTCAGCCTCAGCTTCATGAGTTGCATGTGGAGCGACAGCTGGATCACGTCCTTGCCTGCAATATGGCAGCTCAACGAAGCGTAACATGGCTGTCAGTACAACTAGACCAACTAGCGAGCCAGCGCTGGTCCTTGTTCCCATGGACACCCCCACCGACTGCAGGCCCCACCAGGCTACCCCGGCCTTCGACTAGAAGCAGGGAGGGCAAGCAAGCAGCTAGTCCAAATAGATAGGAGAGAATCCCTTCAAGGGCCCTCAGCGTGCACTGCAGTGGGCATACCACAATGCAGCGCCCACCTTCTCGCTGCCACTCTGGGCGGTACGCTGGGGGCTTCACGCCCGCCGCCAGCTTGGCTTCAGCAGCGGCAGCCCCCATGAGCAGCTCTGCCGGCTGCGTTGCCGCTTTGGGCCACAGTAGCGGCGGCTCGAACCACGCAGGGTCAGCCCTGCAAGGGACCGCCGGTAAGCTAGGGCAGGGGGCAGCCCCGTCCGGCAGGGCTGCTGGTTGTGTGCTAGCAGGCTCTGGAGCTGTCCCCCGCTGCCCTGCTGCTGGTGTGGGTGGTGCTGCCTTGCTCCCAGGTGCAGGGCTTATCTGGGAGATAAGGATGTCCCCCGCTGACGTCAGCCTGCACAGACACGCAGCGTTGAGCACACCTCCTCAGCATCTTTGCTGGGATTTTCATGAGGTAAACGGCCTTTCAAGAGCCCCATGCCGGCCTTCCCCTCAGCTCATCCCTGCAGCAACACCTTCCTCCTCTGACGACCGAGTTCTAGCCGGCTTTGCCCCGACCACCGCTCACCTGAAGAGTGCCAGTTGCGGGCCGGCTGCCCTTTCAGCAGGGACCCACACTGCTGCCGCTCCTTGCAGCTCAGGAACCCCCTCCCCCAAGCTGCCTGCCCCGGCCAGTGGCCGCCTCTCACTATTGCCTGGCTCGACGGTGCCCGGGCCCGCGCCCTGGGCCTGCACGCCAGGCGGCTCAGCACCACGCTGTGCCTGCTGCGCTGCATGCGCTGCCTGCTGTGCCTGCTCCACCCCCTGCTGTCGCGCCTCAGCCAGCACAGTAGCCCACCGGGGGCGGTGGCAAAGCGGGTCGGCAAGCTGCTGGGGCGGCGACGCGTCCACCCTGCTATTCATGAAGGCAGGCGCCCAGACCAACTTGGCAAGTCCGCTCGTCTCACTACCACCCTCAGCCGCTAGGCCCTGGGCCCAGGAGGGTGGCGCCTGGCTGGCTTGTGTGAGAGGCAGGAGGCCGGCCGGGGACTGTGAATGGAACTCCTGCTGCTGCTGCTGCTGGTCCTGACCAAGTGCTGCTGCGGGACCATCTGCACGTCCCTCCTCGGGTGGCGGCTGTACCCGCTCCAGCGCAAGGGTCCCAACCCGATGGCCGCGCGCAGGAGCCTTTGCTCGCAAGCGCTGGCCTTGCTGTGTGTGGAAGCAGTAGGCAGTGCCTGCCCCGACATCCAAGTCGGTGTGCAACACACAACCCACATGCACGCCCAAGCCTCGGTCTGCGGCAGAGCCCTCCCCAGGCGCGGGAGCCGGCTGCTGCTCTTCGGCCTCCAGGCGCTCCCCTGAACCACCCGCCAGGCTGCCATCCTGCTGCTCCCGCTGCCATTTCCCCTCCTGCTCCTCCTGCCACGGCTGCTGGTCCTGTAGCTGGCGACTCCCCCGTCCCGGCTGGCCTGCTGCCGTGCTGCTGCCCTGCTGCGGCTGGGACAGCCACGCCTCCGGCAGGGCCAGCAGCTGCAGTGCATGCTGTGCCTGCTGCATGTGCTGAGCCCTGGCCGCGGCAGCCTCCTCCAACACCTCCCCTCCAACGTGCGGCACAAAGAGGGGGGGCCCCTGGCCCACGGACGCGTGGCGCCGCTTCACACGGGGAGGCACCAAAGTGGGAGGGAGGTCCCAGCTGGCAGCAGGCATATGGGGCCGACGGAGGTCAAAGAGCAGCACCTGGCATGTGGTCACGGCAGCGCAGAAGGGCTCGGCCAGCAGCCTAGCAGGCGCGGTCTGCAGGGGCCAGGCGGGCCAGCAAGGGTAACACATAACGTTAAAGCGGCAGGCATGCAAGACAAGTGCTTGATTTTGAGTTTGTTGTGTGCGGGTGATACCTTACGAGCTGTCGGACCAGCGAGGCAGTTGCATGGCACATGCAGGAATGTAGAAACACCCATACCGGCCTGCCATGCCTTCCCCGTCCAGCGTCCTTTTGCAGCTACTCACTCATGCACAGATGCACACGCTGGTAGCCCGTACCATGGCGTACCTGCTGCTGGTGCAAGTGCTGGGAGGTCGCCAGGGCCAGCAACCCCTCCCCCGCCTCACACTCCCACAGCGCCAGCGCAGCCCCGCTGCCGCCCCCAGCTCGGACGTCCACGCTCAGCAGGCGCCGCCCGGTGGAAACCAGCACGCTGCGCGGGTGGTGGCCCCACTGGCAGCAGGCCCTGCCCCAGCTGCCTCCACCGCTGACCCCCACAAGCATGGCTCTGTGGGAGGAGGGCGGGGGCCGTGGTGGGAGGTCGGTAAGGTAGGCGGCACCGTGCCACAGCCGCTCCAGGGCCTGCACGCATATGCAGAGGAAGTGGTAGTGATGGGAGGCTGGTGATGCGAGGCTGGTACAGGCGACAGGTGGCTATCAGAAGCTCAAGGGGACAGGTGGCCAGCAGCAGTGCATGGCACACCGGCACTAAGGTCCGCTGCTGACCCCAAGTGTACCAGATCCGATGCCACCAGCATTGCATGAACCCCTCCCTACCTCCCTCCCTCGCTCCCTCCCTCCCTCCCACCCTCACACACTCACTCAGCCCTACACCCCAAAGCCGCACCTGCGCCTCCTGCTCCCCAGCAGCAAAGCCCCACAGCCGCAGGTCCTGCGTCAGCGCCGCACCCTGGCCCCGCGCCGTGCTGCTCCAGCAGCAGTCCACCAGTGGCTGCCGCAGCGTCCAGGTCCGCCCCCGCTGCAGCTCCCACTCGGGGTCCCTGCACCGACCATACAGCAGGGTGCGCTGTGCCCAGCGTGCCCTGCGCAGGGCATGCCACCCATGAGTTGCTGAGTTGGGCCGCAGCTCCATGTCGCAGGTGGCTGGTTGTGAGGAGTGTAAAAGGGCCTTTCCTACTACTTCAGAGCTGCTGACCATGACTCACCCCTCCATGCCAGCTTCGACCTCCTGGGCGCCCATCATTGTAAGGCTGTATGCTGTCCGGGCGGCAATCAGGGGCCTGGGCTGCTCAAAGGGAGAGCTGGTCAGCAGATCTGCCGCAACCTGCTGAATTGAGGACGAAGCCACAGCCGTCACCCGCATGTGCCGGACCTGCAGCAGGGGAGAAGCAGGACCGCTCCCTGTCCTACAGCCAGTCCAGCCGAGCCACCGGGGCAGCAGCAGCCCGGCCCTAGGTGTCCCAAGAGGGGCACCTCCAACAAGTGCTCCCAAACTCATGATGGCCTGTTCCTTGCTCACCACCAGGGGGGCGCCAGCACGGTGCAGGTAAGCGCAAGGACCAGTTGATGGCTGTCAGCGACAGGCACCGGCGGTGGCTGCACCCGGCTCATCAACACACCTTGGGCTGTGACCTGGCAGCAGCCCGCCCTTGGTCACTGGCGCGGCCGCCATCATGGGCGCTGCCCTCCCTGTCTTCAACGCCTTCCTCCTCACCACCGTCACCACCCAGCTGGACAGCTGTCAGAGCCAGGGCCTCTCCGTTGATGCCCACAGGGAAGCACAGCAGGGCCCCCGAGGGGGGCTGAGGCACCACCCCCAGCCGGTTGCCTGCCACAAGGTCCCCCAGGAGCCCTCCTGTGCCACGGCTGGTGGCTCTAATGGTCCCGCCATCCTCCCTTAGCAGGGCCTTCTGCAGCGGCCGGGGCACATACGGCTCCTGGAGGACAAGCAGCCCGGCGTCGGGGTCGGGCACCTTGACCTTGTCAGACCTGCAGGGGTAGAGCTTACTCAGGAGCCGGGCGTCAGGCAGGAGAAGTCCCTACACACCGCTGTAGTCTGTACACACGCTTGGTTGAGGTTGATTGTGTGTGATGAGGGGGTGTTCCGCACACGCTAGGTGCACTGCGCAAGGGACGCTTCCGCTGTTGGCTCAGGTTGGAAAAACCAAGACCAACAGGGCCTGCCAGCAGAGCTACCCTGCGGTTCAAGTGTGAGTCAGATGCCTCAGCTAAACCCTGCAGGCAAGAGGCTCCACTTGCCAGAGGGGTGGTGCAGGCGGGAGGTCTGGCTCCCTGACATTTGATGGCAGGTGGGCAGGGACACAGCCTAGCGTGGAACTCCTCAGGTAGCAGTGCGCCTTGGGTTCCGTGAGCAGACTGCAACGCACAAGGGAACCCGGGGCTATCCCACAGGCAGGCAAGCTTGCGGTGATGGCTAGCATGAAGTCGTGTAGAGTACCGTACCTGCCGGTCAGGAGAAAGTTCCAGGGGTCCATACTCAGTGGCCGCTCCGAGAGCACGAGGGCTTTGTCCTCACCCCATTTTCGGGGTGAGTAATGGTGAGTCGTGTTGCTAGCGCCTTGGCCAGTGAGGACGACTGCTACTGTGGGGAGTGTTTTCGAAACACATTTGCACAGAGCTAATAACCCATGATTTAGGTAATTAAGATGCAGACAGGTACGCTGGTGATCACATAGGAGTCCTCAAGGATGGGCGTAGTGGTTGTCTATCAAGCTTGGTCGTTGTGTCTGAGGATCATGGTCTGCCTGAGAAAGGGTCCTCTCACGGAGCAGTTGGCGTCTAGCACTGGGTGGATGACCCACTCCTCTTAAAGGCTACCGGACCTCCTGACCTTTGCATCAGAGGGTGAGCTGTGCTTTGCAGCCAGGAGGTCCGACTTGTAGCTGGTGACGGCTATGCAGTTTGAGCTGCCAGGGGGGCCCTTCCCAGCTCAATTTCCCGACAACCATGGGGTAGGCCTCTCCAGGCAGCACCGCCCTGTGCTAGCAGCGGACTTCCTTGAGTCGAGCCTTGGCCTTGTCGTGGAGCAGGCAGACTCCTGCGTGCTTCCCTGGAACGCCTCTCGATTCTCGCAGGAGCACGGGCGGCCAAGAAGGAATTGCGCCAGGGGAAGGGGTGTCAGGCGGAACACTGTGGGTAAGGAGATATGAAAGGGGGCTTTGCCGGTCAATTTGCAGCCTGCCCTGAGGGTTTGCAGGGAGGGACGGAGGAAGAAGAAGCTGGTGAGGGGTAAAGGTGAGGGGAAGGAGTCACCCAGGGGCCGAAGAGGGAGGGGGAAGGCCTTTTCTTCCACCCACCATGAGTCCTCGTCGTATCCGCCCACCTACTCTGGTTCCCAGCTTGGGACGCTGGGGCTTCGCTAACTTACTAAGGCTAGTCACCACGCCTCTTGTACACTGCCATGCTATTACTGTGCCTAGGGCTCAGGAGTTATCCTGCAATTCACAAGCAGAACACCACTTGCCAGATCCACTTCACTGGACACGTGTTACTGTGCCTTATAAGGATGGCTTGGGATGAGACTAACCACTCCACCTGCCACTGTTGAAATTGGCAAACCCTACGTGTCACTTACGAGGGTCACCAGCCCGCTGGACACATGTAGAAGGGCCACCCAAGCCACGGCTGGCACCTGGCTTCCTTCAGCTGCTCGGGCGGTTGTGCATGACTACCACATGGCACCATGATTATGCCATGCCCCGGGATACTGCCGACATGCTACACATTTCAGGCTCCATGCATGGCAGCCAATCTCGGAACCAGCGACCTTTCACTAAACACTTCATGGGCATGCATTCCCTGCAGCAGATATGCTGCCGTTGCAGCTAGGGTCTTTGCCAGCTGGCTTCCAACCTGTATTGCGTCTGACTAGGCACCAACGCAGCGCCACCTTGCAGCAACGAGCTCTATAAGTCCGCCGACACAGCTTTCTCATCATTTCTCAAGTGGGCAAGGGATCAAAGAGGAGATACAGCCAACATGAGGGCAGCGGTGCTATTGTTGGTTGCCGTTGTGACAGTGCAGGCGGCTGTCGGCCAGAGCACAGGCGAGTCTCCTGCTAGCAAGCACAGCGGTTTCATTGAGTTACCGACCCATGGGATGCTAGATGGCTATGGCCTTAGGTGTCTGTGCTTGTTGCTGCAAGAGTTTCTACATGGACCATTCTGGACCACCCACACCACCCCCGACTGCATGACAGATTCAACTGCAAGCCTGCCACGCCGTTCCATCCTCTAGAACTTTGCATGGGGTCCTTTGGGGCGTTGCTGATGCCGATCTCTCATGCTGTGTGCTGCCTGCAGGAAGGAGGCTCATGCAACCATTTGCAAATGCCAATGCCAATGGGGCTGCCGCATTTGTGCCAGGCTTTGCCCAGGCTGCTGGTGCCTCCCAGGCCACCGTTGTTGGTCCCGGCTCTGCCCTGGGCGCAGTGAACAGCATTGCCACCCCGCAGGGCAGCGCAGTCAACACCATTGCTGGTAAGAGCGAAGTTGCGCCAGCATGATCATGTTGTGCAGACTCGCGCCTACCCTCCAGTAAGCTTCATGCATGATAAAGTAGCCAGCTGCAGCCTGTGCAACCAGCTGTGCGCTTGCTGCAAGTGCTTGGAAGTTTGCCGGCTTGCTTACCCCCACAGCATGCTAGCTGAGAGCAACGCCAGCAAGTTGGCTGACCGGCACCTTGTTTTTGCTACCCGCAGCCACCAATGTCCCAGGGCCAATCCCGGTCCCTGTACCTGTTCCTGCACCTGCACCTACTCCAGTCCCTGGTGAGCTACCTGCTGATAAAGCGTAGCCCAAGCTGTGTGCTTTGCCCTCGCGAGCCACACGCCTAGCCAATAATAGCAGTCGTGGGCCTTCGAATCTACAAACCTCTTGTGATGCGTGGTTGCGCCTGTCCTAGTGCCTTGCAGTGCCGTCTCCTATCGCAGCGTCCCAGAGCACGAGTATCCACTAGAACATGGAAGCGGTGGAGACTTACCGTTGTCTGCCTGCCTGCCTGCTGCCTGCAGTGGTGCCTGTGCCCGTCCCGGCACCCGCTCCCACCCCAGTGCCGGTCGTGGTAGTGGCCAAGCCTACCCCCCCTCCAGCAGTCGTGACGGTGACCAAGGCCAAGCCCGCCCCTCCCCCTCCGGTTGTGGTCGCCAAGAAGAAGACGCCGGCCCCTGCCATCCCCGTCTGCACCGGCCTAGTGTGAGTGGGATGCACCATCATGCCATGCCTAGCTAGCTAGGGCAACAGCCAGCGGCAGCTTGGAAGTGCGTAGCCACCTGAGGTGGTAAGGTTTCTCTGCGGCAGCGATCTTCTTGTAGGTTAGCGTGGTGGGGGAAAGGAGGTGTGCCGAGCGTGTCATGTGAATGTCAATGGCCGCCGCTTTTGCTGAGAAGCGGCTTACACCAGGGTGGCTCCCATTGTCTAGTGGCGCGCCCGGTTTGTTGGCACCTGCAATGTCAGTGCACCGGTGGTGACTCATCCTCCGCTGTCCTTGCGCTGCTGGGCGCAGGCTTGAGACCTGCTGCAAGGCAGTCTACCCCAAGATTACCGTAGACAAGAAGGGCAAGCCGGTGGTCCCCGACACCTGCGCAGTCACTTTCCCGTAAGTACTCCGTTCCCTTTATACTCAGCGCGCATGCTTGCGCCTGCATGGAATGCACGGCAGATGATGCCATGGTGCAATGGTCTGAGGACAGCTGAATGGTGTCAGTGGGGCTGGCTTCCAGCATCCTTGCTGTGTCCCTGTGCAACAGTCCCATGACACCAACAAGGATCAGCTTATGTGTCATCATTGTCACGCTTGCACCAGCGCATCTAGTGAATAACCTCTTATGTGCATGCCCCGCTTGCAGGGCGGGCCCCAAGACCTACACCCTGGCCGACTACCCACCCCTCACCTGGCAGACCGTCACCCCCGCCGCCCCTGTCGCCCCCGTCACGCCTGCCGCCACCGCTACCGCCGCTGGCCAGGCTGCCGCCACCGGCACCGGTGCCGAGGCCAATGCTGCCGCCAACGCCGCTGCCACCGTTTCTGGTGCCAGGTGAGGAGGGAGGTGGGACTATTCTGCCGGCCAGCCATCCATCATGCCAGTGGGCTGCGTGCCTCCCTTGCTGCTGGTGGCAGGCCTGTGGGCTTCACGGGTGTGTACCAAGTAGCACATTAGGTGGGTGACAAGCTGGAGGACAGGGGACTACCTGTTGGTGATTGAAGGGGCTCAGTCGCTGCTCAGCCCACCACCGGCTCCCACCTGCTGCAATGCGCCGGCTGCTAGCATGGTACAGCAGTCCCCTGACGGCCTGGGTTGGAAAGTAAAGCACGCTTTTGCCTATTGTTAGCAAGCAAGTGGACCTGGCCTGCTTTGCCTGCTGCAGGCCCCCCGTGCCGCCCCCCGTCCCGGTGCCGCCCCCTGCACCCCCCACGGTCGAGATCTGCGTGTGCCCGCCTCCCCCTCCCCCTCCCCCCGCCAAGAAGGTGGTGGTGGTGGCCCCTGCCCCTCCCGCCAAGAAGGTGGTCGTGGTGCCCGCTCCGCCACCTCCCTCACCCAAGGTTGTCGTCGTCGCCCCCGCCCCCACCCCAGTCCCGGTGGGTGTGATTCGGTTCAGTCGTCGTAGTGGGCTCTTGTGCACAGCTACTACGGCCTATGACTACGTGCACAGTGCGGCAGTTGTGATGCGTGTCCTAGCCGGTGCATAGGTCGGCTGCATCCCCCAAGATGGGGGTCAGAATTCTTTTCGATTACGTTGTAGCTTATCGCCAGGTTTTTGCGGTCACCCCCCTGTTGGCTGTTGCCTTGTACATGCCATGTTTTGCTGCAACCGCTGGCAACCCTGCCTTTACAGGAAATGCCTGCGTTTCGTCGCTAAGTACAACATCATATTGCTGCTTTTGTCACCTGCGACGGGCTGGTCTCCTTGCTGCTCTGCTGTGCATCGTCGCCCTCTCCTAGTGACCTCCTCGTGCGGTACGCAGGCTGCCACCGCTGTCGCCGCCGCCAACGCAGCTGCCACCGCCACCGGCAACGCTGCCGCCGCCGCCAACGCCAACGCAGCCGCCCTTGCTGCCGGGCCCACTGCTGCCGCCGCTGCCGATGCCACCGCTGCTGCTCTTGCAGCTGGAGGCAGGTAGATACCGAACAGCTTGATGTGGCTCGTCATGGCAGTCTATGGGCAAAGCAACCCACACTCGATTTTTCCACATTACTGCCCTGAGTCAATGCTATGGTTGGCATGTTTTCCAGGAAGGCATGCTCCTGCTCACGAGGTGAAAAGCCCATTCCTCCCCTGTTGGTTGTTTTTCTAAGTTGTTGCAGATTGGGGATTGATAACCAGATTTGGGTGTCCTTTGGGTTGCCATCTCAACACCTATTGAGCCACTTCCTTGGATGGCTTGGCATGCTAGCTTGCACCCCTTGTCACATCACTACACTTTTCACATCACTAGACTTGTTGTGCCTCAGCTCTGGCTGACTGACTCGAAGGACGCTGTTCCCATCTCAGTGACCCATTCTTGGCCTTGTTACATGGAATGCCATGGCCAGCTAGAGCGTGCACCTCGACGTGCTCCGACATAGTGGCATATGTATGTGTAAAAACCTCTTTTCAACTGGATCAGGTGTCAGACTGCATCTAGCCTTGTCAATCTGCGACCATCAACCAAACTAACACAAGATATCCACCTGTGCACTTGAGAAACGCAGAAAAAGTGCCTGAGGCCCTGGAGGTCCACTACTTGGTGTATACCCAACGTAAGGGTATGTCCGCAGTCTTGCCTACCCACAACAAAGAGGTGTCCAGGGCAAGCCCTTGAAGCATACCTGTATCCAGCCCTGTTCGGTCACAACCACAGCTCCTTCCTTTCTTTGTTACTGTGTTACATGAGGCTCCCAACCAATGCAGAGCTGACAAGCTGTGACAGCTGGCAGCCATCAACATCATAGAAGTACATCACCACCACCACCACGGTCATGGTAGGGTGGAGAGCAAGGTTGGCTGGCATGTCAAAGAGGGAGGTACCTCTGCATGGCACGCCTACCAATAGGCAAGGAACAGGCACACCCAGACGTAAGGGCACCCAGCCCTGTCATTACGGTTTGCCCCCCCCCTCTCCTTTAACTACACACTGCCTGCCACCATCAAAAAGTACAATGCCCCTGGCGCCGCGTGGCCAGCATCTATTTGCTATCTCCCGCTACAACCATGTATGGCCTGATTGACCTGCAGCAGCAGCAGCAGCAGCAGCAGCAGCCGGGGAACGGTAGCCACCCTTATAAGAAGACATACCACAGCCGGTTGCTTTGCTTGCCTTGATGGGTGCCAGCTAACATTCAAGCCATTCGCAACTAGCACACTGCCTGGCAACATCAACTTTGCTTACCACTCAGGCACAAGCCCATTCTTGACATAGGGGTCGTGCTGGACAAAGCTCTCAATCTCCTACAGGCATCATCAGAGAAGTGGGCCAAGCCACCACCGGCAACAGCAGCCAGAGAAGTGCAACAGATTCATCAGCACCAGCACCAGCAGCCAGCATTCGCACTCTATATCAGCCATGCTTACACAGCCGACCAAGGCAGTTGGGGAAGAGCGAGGCGGGTGGGTCACAGCGTACCTCCCTGCTGGTGTCACGGAAAATGAATAGCGCCCCATCAACAGGCTCTGCCAGGGCGCCGGCCATCACAAGCTTGTTTGCTGCTGCCTGCGTGGCGTGAATGGCAGGAGTTTCGTGGAAAATGGGACGGGTTACCACAAGTACTGTCCACCTGCCGCGTTCAGAGGCCCCCAACCCCAATTCTGCTCTGCAATCTGTTGCCTATCATGCACAATTCTTACTGGCTTACACACGGCTTGCAGCAGGTAGCACTTGCAAAGCGGTGTAAGCACCTCCACAGGCACTCCTCGCAAGTAAGCAGCGAGGGCCCTCCCCGAACTGGAATTGACACGGGGCGCACGCCTCCCTCAGCAGACTCACCAGCTTGTGTGCCCCTTGGAGGTGCTCTTCTCTATACGGTCCCCTCTTTTCTACAATATCTGAAACATACTTGTACTGGAGGACTTGATAGGAGGGAGCTGCGCTGGCCTGCGTTTAAACTGCCTGATCGAAGTGAACTTCCACAATCGTAGTCTTATACGGTTGAAGGGTGAATGCTGCTTATTGCCTACCATGGCCCGCGCTGCACGAGCTCTGAAGGCTTGCGGCTTGATAGCTGCACCGAAGGCTAGAGCTGCGGCACGATACATTTGCAACCACTTCTGTGATCATTAGGGAGTCCTGGCCCTCATTCAGGAAGCTTGCGCCCTGGTGAGTACTGCAGTAATATTACTAATTCCCTCCCCCTTCCCCACCTCGCCCACCCTTGTAGGACAACTGCAAGTCCTATCCGAACTACTGGGGTCAGAGAATGGCCTGCACCAGAGGTGATGATGACCTGGAGTGTCGCTTCCCAAGTTGAACATCTGTAAATTGTCAACGGAGGGCAGCAACACATGGTACCAGGCATGCATTGCCGTGATACCGCAGCAGACAACCATCACATGTCAAACATGGGCGTGACGTCACGTGCCGACAGCTGGACTCTGTCATTCCACAGGAACTGTCCTCACTCCCTCCACATGCCTTTTGGGATACATCTGGTTGTTTGGGTTGCTTTTCACACTGGGATTTCAAGCCTGAGGTCCGCAATCAAGCTTGCCATGAACCCAGTCTCGAGGCACACTGTGCATGTGGTATGCAGTATTGCCAAAACACTATAATGCACAGACGACTGAAGGAAGTGTTCGACAGTCAAGAGGAATGGGACAAATAGGAATCACTAGACTCGACGCAGCAGTAGATAATTAATCTGTCTCCACCCACCACACAAATTGGCTGGGTCTTGCCCACGCCGTGACGGACTGCCTGCTCACCGATGAAAGTCTGGCTTGCGTACTACTCATGTCGCATTCCCCTCAAACGACAACAATAGCCATAAAACAACACGAGCAGGCCCACAGCTGCAGCCCTTCAACGACATATTTGCTTCACCTGCTGGCGAGCTCCACACCATGCATGTTGGTCCGCCTCTCGCTTCCTTCCCACGATGATATCACTATGGGAAAGCAGCTACTTGCCGTCTCCTGCTATCACCCAGAAAGGTCTGATCGACCTACAGCAGCAGGGCATCTGCACCGTCAGGCACTTGGGTGTGGAATGCCCCACTGGCTCTATGGTATGTGACGGCCTTGCTAAACCAGGCAGGTCACGGGCCATATGAACCACTAGGAGCATGCAAAGATGCATGCAGAGAAGCCAGCCTCTCCTCTTTCGGGTCAATCTGCTTAACAGATACAACCTCAAGGAACTTACCAGTCAGTTACCAGCCCATTTGTGACATAAGGGTCTTGCTGTGCAAAACTTTCGATCTCCTACACACATGCCATACCAGGAGGCGGCGTTAAGGGGCCGAACGGCGTGCAATGAGCTTTGTAAGGTGCTCCCATGCCAGTAGCAAATGCCAGGTGGTGGACATAGCAGGGGATTGCAACGATTATCCATGCTCTTGAAAAGGTCTCTAAATGGGGTGGAATGCAGGCATCAGCAGGGTATAGCAGAGGTGCAGTTGGCTACTGTCTGCTGTCGGACCTTCACACCACATGCAGCAGGAGGGGATGCGACGGGAATCAGTCTGTGGTAGCAAGTCTTTATGGGCTTCAAGGGAGGCACACCTCCTTACTAGTGTCCCGAAAGATGAAGATGCCGCTATCCACGGGTTCTGCCACAGCGCCTCCCACTAGGAGCTTGTTGGCTGCCGCCTGCTGGTCAAAGAGCACAAACCACGGAAATGGGCTGCAAACTGTTTTCATTCAGTGTGTGAGGGGCGTGCCATTGGGTGTTATCAGCCGATGCAGGCTGGCCACAGCCCTGCTGTGTTAGTGTACCACAGAGCACAACAAGGAAACTGCAAAATGCGGGTGCCGCGTTGACGGCTTAATCTTAGCCTGCAGAGTGCCTGCAGAGTGAACTGCTGCTCCACGAGAGACCCCTAGATTGCGGGGTGCAAGGGGCCCATATCACGGACGAAAGGGAGACGAACAGCAATGCTTTGCTCCTACAAGGCCTCACCAGCTTTTGTGCGCCCTGCAGGTGCTCCTCCCTGAACGGCAGCCGCTTTTCGCTAATATCAGGCACATACTTGTACTGAAGGACTTGATAGGACGGAGCCTGCAAGACAGACATACTTGTACTGGAAGACTAGGTGGGACGGAGCCTGCAATAGCAGACACCTGACAGCTAGCCACGGGCTGAAGTGCAGGTGGCCACGGTGGGTATAGGGTCAACCCACAGCAGATGGAGTATTGAAGCGCTGTGAAAACAGACGTCCCATAGCTCAACCCGTCGAGCAGTGGTTGTCGAAGGATTGCAGGTACTCACCATATTTTCCGAGACGCTGATCGAATCGAGCTAGCGAGCAGGGATATACCCGATACTACCAGGATAGTTGGAGCCAGAGAGCTGCGACACGGTCGGTGTTGATTTCTGCAGCAACCAGATTCCGCCGGTACCACAGCCGATACTGTCCCGCTTCGTTTTGGGCAGTACCACACAGGGCTGTCATGGGAAGTCAGTGGTGTTATCCCTGACCAAGAGCTCACACAATATGTTCCAAGCGTGCTGCACAAAATACCAAAGCCCAGGGAGCCCCAACAACTAAGCAGATACAGGGCGATCCGATGCTGGAGGACAAGTGCCACTTGAGAATGCAGGGGCACCTAGAAAGGAATCGATATATCCAAGAGTTGTGGCTTGTGCATTTAAGATGGAAATGCATGTGACAAGAAGGGGTCAGACAGCAGTGTGGCGGGTGC
Organism: Parachlorella kessleri; assembly: GCA_001598975.1. NCBI lineage: Eukaryota > Viridiplantae > Chlorophyta > Trebouxiophyceae > Chlorellales > Chlorellaceae > Parachlorella > Parachlorella kessleri. The sequence goes on from BBXU01000189.1 coordinate 28,740, forward strand.
CAGCTGCGTCAAAAAGCAGGCAGAATTAGGGAGGGGAGACAAGCTGCAAGCACACTGGCAGTAACACAACCGCTTGTGCATTTGACAAGCACACGCGTGTTGGGCACAGCTGCAAAAAGACTATAAGAAGTACGAAAGCCACTGTTTATCTGTACTATGGCTGCCGGCAGAATTCATTAGGTTTTCAAGGGCGAGCCCACCGTGCTGTCGACGAATACGCAAGATATAAGAGAAGAAGCCATACTTGGCTGACAGCGAGAAGCATTTTAAACATTACACCTAGGTCCTACCCAAGGGGACCAGAGAGGCTCAACATGGCTCCACAGATCATCACCTGCTAGCCGACCACCGAGCAGTACTTATACTGGCCTGCTCCTGCACCAATGCCCCCCTTGTAGCCAGGCAGCTAGCCGGCGAGACCCGTTCAGCAGCCTGGTTCAATGTGTGTGCCCAGCTGGCTCTGTATACTTAGCTCAGCTTGTTGCACAGCACGTTGATGCCTGCATTGGAGACATGGCGTGTGAAAGCCAGGGTTTCATCTGTTGTGGGCGTCCGCTGGCCTTTCAAGGGGTACTCCAAGCCCATCTCCTCCCACTTCTGTAGCCCCAGCAAGTGGTACGGCAGCACCTCCACCGCCTGTAGAGCAGCAGATCGTGCCAAGGCACAGTGCCATGTCAGCGGTTGGAGCTCCCTGGGTCGATGGCAGGCTGCCCTGGGCTACAGCTTTGACGCCCAGCTTCTGACAAGGGCACTGTAGAGGGGCAAGTAGGCGGAGGCGCACTTCATGCCACAGAGATGCCCTCAAGCGCCACTGTGGCTTGTGCAAGGAGCTCCGCTCACGCCACTGGAGGTGCCCCCTTCCTGTGCCCCTTGGGCAAGCGAACGCTGGTGTCGCAGTATCCGATTCGCAATGTTGTGCCCCATTAGCTCCAGCCTTGAAATAAATTTTAACACCTCCAGGCCGCTTACCTGTAGGTTCTTGCGCCCTCTGCAGAGCTTCTCCAAGTGCTTGACATCCTTCAGGCTGTCGGTCAACCCTGGGATGAGCACATATCGAATCTGCACGCAACGGGGGCAGTCAAATACCTGAGGAAGCTGCCTAGGAGAGCTGCCAGCCAGCAAAGCATACACATATTTGAGAGCAGCACGTCCGTCAGTAATGTCATAGCACTGCCAGAAGTCACTCAAGCCCATTTCACTCTCTACAGGCTCTAAAGCCCGGCCCAAGACCTGCCTGTCCATTTGCAGTCTTGGCCTGCAATGGCCCTCATCATCACAGTGGCCTGCACGGGCTGTACAACAAACTTGACTCTAGCCCGAGGCCCTCCACCCACCCAGTACTTGACTCCTCGTGCCTCCAGCTCGTCCCAGAACTTCAACGTGTTGGCCATGGGCCGCTTGGTCAGCTCCAGGTACTTGTCGGGGTCGGGGCTCTTGATGCAGAACAAGGCATAGTCTGTGTGGGGTAGCACCTTGTCCCAGTGGTGGTCTTTGGTGCCCTGGCCTGCAGCATAGCATGCCCGCAGCATCGGCGGCTGACTCCAGGGTGCACAGTTACTGCCAGCCTATACAACAACCTGGCAAAGGTTGGGCCTGCACTGTGACCGCCACTGCACCCCATATACATTTCTTCCACGCCTTTCTCCTCATCAGCTGACAAAGGCGCCATGGCTGCTCCACCGCCTCCCTGTGTGCTGCGAGCCCAAGCCTGGGACCTCCCAGCCCTCTCCCCAACACCCTGCATTTTGAGGCAGACCAGCTTCACAACCACAAGTAGAAAAGAAATCGAGCTAGTCAGACCTAGCCCGTGCATGGAGGTGCTGCTCTCAAGCCGCCCTGGTTGTACTACCTGTGGTGTCTATACAGCTGGTCAGGCCGCGGACATGCGCCTCCATGAACAAGGCTGACACAAACTCAGGCTGCAGCATCGCCTCGCCACCACTGATGGTGATGCCGCCCACTGCTGCTCCGTCATGGCCGCCCACAAGGTAGGGCTTCACTTTCTCAAGCTTGCGCGCCAAGTCCTTGCTGCTCATGAGCTTGCCCTTGTGCATGGCCCAGGTGTCTTCACCAGAGAGGGCAAAACGCACCATGTCAGACAAGGTGGGAAGGTGTGCAGGTCACAGCAGCAAACAAACTCCACTAGTATCAGTTCGGAAGGACACGCAACGAAGTGCAGCAGCCACCAAAGCTGCCCACACCTGGGTTGCTGCAGAACACGCATCGGTAGCCGCAGCCCTGCAGGAACACCAGGAACCGCACCCCCGGGCCGTCCACAGCCGAGAAGCTTTCCACCGAGTGGACAGAGCCCGTGACATCAGGGATCTCAGCTGAGCTAGTCGGTCTTGCCTTCCCCCAGTCAAACTGCAGCTCGGAATTCTGCCTTTTGGCGGCGCAGTCAAAGTAAGAGCGCAGCAAACCCTCCTGTAATGCAGCTGCTCCGAACAGCCTTTGCCGCAAAAGCGTGCACTGCCGCAGCATGGTTTCTGCAGTGATGATCTTGCGCACCAAACTTCATGCGAGCATGACTGATGTCACAACCACGACAACAAGTTATGGAGTGGGTACTACGAGCAAAGGTTCGGAAATAACATAGCCGTCCTTTGGTAACCCTTACTCACCTCCTCTGTTTTTCCTCTACCTTGGGAATGGCAGATTCAACGCCTTGGCGCTCAGCATTGATCAGAACAAGCCGCCAAGCGCATCAAGTGTGACCCCAGTCGAGCTTGGGTGCTGGCTGCCAGCAACCAGCAGCAGACTGCTGCGCATTGCAGAGGCTCTCGATGACTGTTTACGACGACCTAACAAATTTTACAGAAGCCCCATGGGGTGAGCTGGGCAGGAGCGCCACCTTGGCCGTCGTGGCCCTCTGGAGCAAGTTTGTCCTCAACGTGATGAACAAGACCACCATAGTCAACCATGAAGAGTTCTTGCGGCACATCATGCAACGGCCAGAGGATGTGGGCCTGATTACAGTGTCCAACCACACGAGGTCAGTAACGAACTAGTATGCAGGGGCACTGTTGGGACTAAGAAACCTTCTGCCGCTCGTGTCGTAGATATGCAAAGGGTCAGCGCTCCGTAAGCTTGTTTTGCAAGTAGAGGGTAGCATGAGCAAAGCGCTAGGGTGGTCAAATGAACCCTATAGGAATACCGTGCCTCGCAGCACGCTTGATGACCCAACACTATTTTCCGCGATGACACCGCTACGTTTCTTCCGGACTGAACACATCCACCACAACAACCGGTGGACACTGTGTGCCAAGGAGTACTGCTACAAGAACTTCCTCCTTGGGTGAGCCCTGGATGCATCCTACCGCCCCGTATGTGGTGCAGAGCCCCGGGGGAAGTAGGACGTCAGAGGAGCGTGCTTGTCACGGTGTTGGCTTTGGAGAATGGTGCCCTACCTGCAGCCGCACCTCGTTTGCATGCGTTTGAAAGCTGGGCCTTATGGGCTGTACCCACAGCTGGCTGACGGGACCTCTGATTGTAAAGGTGCACCATTGTCCGCCAACCCACCCCACCGGTGCGCGTGCAGCCAATTCTTTCAGAGCGGCAAGGCGCTGCCCATAGAGCGCGGTGCTGGGCCCGACCAGCCCGTCATGCACGCTGTGGCGCGGGTGGTGGCGCTGGGGCGCTGGCTGCACATCTTCCCGGAGGGGAAGGTCAACTACACAGGCCAGCTGGCGCCGCTGCGCTGGGGCGTGGGGAAGATCATTTGCGATGCCATTGGGCGGCATGGAGCCAAGTGAGTGCAGCGCATCTGCTGTGGGCCGTAGCTACCTGCTCCTCTGGCTCTTTAAATGTGTGACTGCAGAGAACTGCAGAAGTGCGGTGAGTCTGCACCTGTGAGCCTGAATTACATGACTGTTAAGTGGAACTGCGCTTGTCAGCGGAGGCGCTCGGCTTTGTCAGCTGGGCACATGGCGGGCACTGCCTGCCGCGCCCATCCACCTTGCTGCTATCTGTGCAGGGATCCTGTGGTGTTGCCACTGTATCACAGTGGCATGGGTGAGGTGCTGCCCAAGAATAGCACCCTGCCGCGGTGGGGCAAGCAGGTCACGGTGGTTGTGGGCCAGCCTGTGGACCTGTCTGACCTCACCTGCAACTGTAACAAGGAGGGCGTAGACCAACGTGAGGTGGGTGGGGGTGTGAGCGAAGAGGGCAGGGTATATCAGGAGGGGAGGCGAAGCCAGGGACGTTACGTAACTCGCCAACATCCCTGCCGCCATCTGGATGTTGGGTTGGGGGGACAGCCTCTAAACTGTGGTATCATGAAGGCGCACGAGCGGTGCTTGCGGCGGCAATGATGGTGTGCGACCTCTAGCAAGAGGGGCCAGATCCAGGAGGGGTTTGGCCGGCGCTTGTTTGCAGCGGGCGTGCGGAGCCCATGCTCAGCTATGCCGAACCATGGATTGCGCAGGTGTGGCGCCAGATCACGGTACGTATTGGCCATGCGCTCAAAGAGCTGGAGCGGCAGGCGCCACCCAACCGGGATCAAGTGCCCAGAAACCACGCAGGGGAACAACGGCGGTCTTCCGAAGGGTCGCTGCCCGCGGGGCTGGGGGAGTCTAAGGCTGAGTGAGCAGCCCCGCTCTGTGGCAGCTGCAACAAGTTGCGGAATGGATGCCACCCTGCTGTCAATGCATGCATGATACACCCAGCTTTTTGCACTGTGCGGGCTTGATATGGTGCCGCAAACTTTTGCCATGCTGGCTTGCGTGATATAATTTTTGACTTGCGCTACTCAACCAGAATTGATTTCATTTGTGGGTGTTGGCCATGGGTTGTTATGGTTTGGGCACATCGTGGGACTTTTGTGAGTGCCTGTCATGCTCCCTCCCTCGCTGCTGCCAGAGTTGTAAGGCTGCTAGTTCAGACAGCTGGTTCCATCCGTCAGCTCACCCACTGCTGTACTTGATAGAGTGGTGGATACAACACTACCGACAGTTCGGTTCCCTGTTTGTCTACTGGTGTTCCTTCCCTGTCTCTGTGTCCAGGCCAGTCCCCAGCATACCCTGCTTAAGCAGGGCGGACCGTTAAACCCCAGTTGCTGATCACATTCTCCACACGGTCAATGTTGCGCGGACCCTTGCACCCAGGACAAGGTGTCTGTCTCTGGGTAGGTGGCACTACCAGGATATCCTGGGGGACATCCTACGATGGCTGCCGCGGCTGTGATCCTCTTTGGGTGTGTATAAACACTGCGCGAGAAGAACGTTGCCTAGGGACCAACAAACTTCCAGTATGGCCAGCACATTCAAACGAGACGCCTGCCGCCAGAACCAGGAAAGTGCCAAAGGAAAGATCGGAACCAAGATTTTTTGTGAAGTTGTGTCAGGGCCACGAAGTAGGGCCAAGTCACCACACGTTTACTAGTTGCGCCCTTCCAGTCACAAAGCTGCGACCTTGCGAAAGTAGTCTGTCCCCTGCCGAGCTTTGCACCAGCCCTCCACCTACCACCACACACCTTACCTGTTGCCTGGTATGCGCTAAAGGCTGCTGAGCAGCGATTCTAAGCAGCAGGCGGCGCCTTTGGAGATGCTTTGAAGCCGCGCCATGGCCATGCAGCATGAAGACTGTCCCCAGGAGGGAGTGCGCTCCTCCTTGGGTGGCAGCAGCAGCGGCAAGACCAGCAGCAGTAGAAGCTTGGCTTCGAACTTGGTTGCTTCCATGCTGCTGGAGGAGGGCGAGCAGTTGGCCTTCCACCCGGTCACATTGGTGTTCCGGAACAGTGCTATAGAGACTGAGTTCCTCCAGGAAGTCAGTGCCAGCAGGTAAGCGGCGGAAGAGGCAAGCGTTGGAGGTCAAACAGGCCATGCAAGCACCCGGGTTCGTCTGTGGCCAGGCAAGGCCCATGTGCTCTTGAGCACTTTGACAGCTGACCCCTCCCTTCTGCCCTCTTCTGCAGGTGGCCAGTTATGGTCACCTTGTTTCTCTTTGACCTGGTAGTGTACCTTATGCGCTATGTGGCGCGAGTGCTGGGTACTGTTCCCCCGGCGGCGGTGGTAGTCAAAGACTTTGTGGCCCAGCTGTGCAATATGCTGCTGCTCTACCTTTTCATGGGACTTCTGAACCGCCGCTCCCAGCGGAGTCGCAGCCTGACGGCGGTCAAGCAGGTAGGCTGGGCGGCCACTCGGGCAGGTGTGCTGGCTTGATGGCAGCCAACGGAATTGCCACCGTTATGTGCAGCATTGTCGCGCCTCCTACTGCCTGCAAACATCCTTGTCCTGACCTGATGTGTCTGTAGCACGGGAGCAGAGGGGCGCTGCCAGCAGGTGGCCGCCACTCCCTGCCCAATTGTATCAACGCATGCCATGTCTCTACCGTGGAATGCAGGAGGAGGTCTTGCTGGCACTGTTGATGAGCTTGGCCATCAGCATGTTGCTGCTGTCACTAAAACCTCACTCCCGCGACTACGTCTACGCTGCCTTCTTCCTTATCTGCGCCACGCCGCTCCTTAAGATCCGCTGGCTAGTTGGCACCGCCGCCCTGGCCGCGCCCGTGGCACTCGCCGCGGCAAGGGCGCACCTACAGCTGGCGGTAAGCCCCGCGGCAGAGCCGCTCGGCATCACCGCCGCGGCGGGTGGCGAAGCCCCCAGCGGCACGCTGCCGCTTGAGGCTGTGGTCCACCTGCTGGTGGCGTGGGCTGTGGGCGGCCTGATGTCGTTCCTGCTGGACACCAGCCGGCGGCAGGCGTTTGTGCACCACACGCTGGCTCTGGCAGCGGCTGAGAAGGAGCTGCAGGAGATGCGGGCTAGGGCGGGCGTGGAGCGCGAACTGGCCGCGGCGCAGGCGCAGGTGTGTGAAGAGAAGGGGCAGGGTTCCAGCGCTGGTTCTCGGGCTTGGTGCATTTTTTGACCCGCTTGCCGCAAGCGCCTTTGGTGCCTGAGGTGTTGCCCATTGCACCATGCCTAGATCGAGGGACCTCCGTGCAGGATTGTGGGTGGTGAGCCCGTGCGCCAGCGCTTGTTCTGCATTGGTTGCCACGTAGTCGCCCTGCAAACCCTTGTGGCAATGTGTCAGCGTCTTAGGCTAGTCTTCATGCCTGCACCGTGTTTCCTCCAGGCTGCGGCCCGCGCGCTGGTGGTGGCTCGAGAGAAGGCCTCCAACGAAGCGAAGAGCGAGTTCATGAGCCTGATGTGCCATGAAGTGCGCACCCCGCTCAACGGGTGCCTGGCGTCAGCGGAGATGCTCCTTGAGACGGACCTCACGGTGTGTGGTGTGGAGTCTGGCTCAGTTGCGAGGAGGGACGGGGCCGTTGCTTCTTGCTAGTGCTCCCTCGCTGCGCCCTTATGAGAGGGCACGCCGGCATGAAACATGGTCAAGGGGCCTTATGTTCTGCTATGGACGTTGCAGCCCGTGGTTTATGGAGGTAGCAATCCCTCATGCGACCGTTAGAGGAGGCGCAGCGGTGTTACCTTGTGGTCTTATCAACCCTGGTCCTTGGAGTGCAGGCCGAGCAGCATGACCTGGCACGAACCATACGAGTGTCGGGAAGCATCCTGCTGTCGACGGTGTCCAACTTCTTGGACTTCTTCAAGATGGGTAAGTTCAACGTGAAGAACATGCCCCAGGGGTTTCAGCTGCGAGGCTGCGTGCAGTGGTCTATTAGATTTGTCGTGGTCCCAGGAGTCAGTAGGCGTCCTGCCTGCCGCTTCGATGATGCTGGGGGCAGCATGCCTTGCTTCCTTTCGAGAAGCTTGGTCATTTAGGCTGCTTCGTCGCTCGTCTGATTGTCCCAAGCTGAGCGGGTCACCTAGAAACCCATATGTGCTGTGTGCCATTGTGGAACTAGCCACTGTATGTGTGCACAGCCTGGGATGAAGCAGCCGTGGCAGGAGACTCTGCCAGGTGAGATGATGACCGCCTGCTGTGCCCTCCTTACCCTGGCTGCAGAGGCTGGCAAGCAGCTGGACATTGTGCGGACACCGCTGGACCTGCGGGGCCTGGTGGGCGACGTGCACTGCATCATCGAGGCCATGATCGGCCGCGACGGGGCGGTGGCGCTGCTCGACCCCGACCTCTCGCACGTGCCGGGCACCGTGGTGGGCGACCCCAACCGCGTGTGCGGCATCCTGCTCAACCTGTACACCAACGCAGGTGCGGCGGCCGGCGGCAGCTGGGGCTCAAGACTTGGGTGGGGGGTGCCCCGAGCGCAGGGAGATGGGAGGGGGGCCTTGCTGGGGCGGCAGTCTCATGCTGTTCCGTGAAAGTGGGGTTGGGGGGCGGGTGGGGGAGGGGGGCGTCCCATCGTGCATGGGGGATTGCCCCAGCTGGGGCAGGTAACCCTTGCCGCCCTTGTGTGTACGCTGCTGGCGGCCTGGCATTCCTGGTGTGCCGTCATGCAGCAGCCCTGTTGCCTCGCCTGCTGGCTGGTGTCTATTTGTTACAGACATAGCCCCTTACGCACCTCTCGCCTGTTGCCTCCCCTGCAGCCAAGTTCACCAAGCAGGGCGCCATCGGCCTGCGTGTGTGCGTTGTGGAGGAGGGCTACAGCCCTGACGTCGACACCGCGGTCAAGTTCTACAACGCTGCCCTTGGCCTGAGCGACACCAGCAGCGCCAGCGATGCTCTGGCCTCCTGCTCCCTCACGTCCTCCCCCTTCTCCTCCCCGCGAGACAGCCAGGAGGAGCCTAGTGAGCAGCTGGGGGAGGGCGGGAACGGCCCCCCCAGCAGCCCGCCTGCCGGCGAGGAGCGGCGGCCCAGCCAACAGCCCAGCAGGCAGGGCAGCGCGCAGCGCGAGGGCAGCACGGGGGGGCTGCTGGATCGGGACGGGTATCCGATACCGCGGCCCAGCCTGCAGTACGAGTCGCAGTGGAGGTGTACCGCTACCCAGGGTGAGGGGCCGGAGGAGGGCCGGCATGGCGGCGGCCGCGGCAGCAGCGATGGGGATAGCGCAGAGGCGGCGGGGGGTGACACTCCCACGGGGCTGCCGTCCGGAGTCAGCCAGGCCAGGTAAGCCTGCCTTGGCGACATTGCCGGGCAGCTCTACTACTGGCAGGGCCCGTGGTGCACCAGGAGGCCAGCCCAGAAGCAGCACAGGCGTCTGGTCGAGTGGCTGCAGAACCTCATGCAATTTCTTTGGCAGCCAGCTTTGAGTCCAGGCGTGAAGCTAACCAGTATTAGGCTGCTGACCTGCCCGGTGGCCCTGTGCCCCCCCCTTGCTGCCTTGCAGGCGCACCCACAGCGGCGGCCCCAAGCAGACCGGCTCCAACTGCACCCCCTCACCGGCATACCCTGCCACACACGCAACCCACCGTGCCGCAGCAGCAGCCGCCACAGCCAGCCCCCCTGGCACAGCGGGCTTCATGCGCAGCAGTGCCGAGTTTGACTCGGCGCAGTCGCTGCCGGCAGCAGTCCTACTGGCACAGCACACCGAGGCGGAGGTGGTTGCAGCCAGGGCCGGCCACCCCCACCAGAGCTGTGCTGGCATGGAGCTGTGCCACCTGGGGGACGGGTGGACGAGCGTGTGCTCCAAGCCAGCGGCGGCCCGGAGTCGCGGCGAGGGCGGCCGCAGCAGCAGCAGCGGCGACGGCGGCGGCAGCAGCCAGCCGCGGCGATGGCTGGCGTTTGAGGTGCAGGACACCGGCGTGGGGGTGGCGTCGCGCGGCATGGACAGCCTGTTCCAGGACTACGTACAGGTAAGGCCTTGGTTGGCTGGTCAGGCTGCCGCCCTTGGGCCTTTCTCCTTCTCATCCCCTGTTAAGGCGGTTGTTTGAGATGCATCTTCATTTGTGGAAAAGCTGGGTTTCTATATAGCTCTATCATCTCGCAGTTGAGATGGTGCGCAGGGAAGGATGAGTTGTTTGCTGGTTGTCAGGTACAGCATGATTTCATCGTATGGCATCACCATCTGGCCGAAGCACTACAGCTGTTGGTAGTATCACTGCGAAGGATCTAGGACTTGGGTTCTGAGCTGCTATCGCTGCCGGTACTGCTGTTATGCAGGGCACGGACATTGAGATGCGTCGCGCCAGGAGCCGGGGCGGCACCGGCCTGGGTCTCAGCATCTGCAGCAAGCAGGTACGGGCGGCTCACGGCTTCAACATGTGTGGCTCGTGCTGTGGTGCTCTGCGGCAAGTGCTACTTCTGAGCTCAAGCGCAACACACCATAGCCTGTGTATGCGATCGAGGCTGGGCGTGAAAAGTGTCAAGGCCCTGTGTCCGAACAGCAGGGTTTGGGTTTCCCAGTGGTTGTTGATGCCTAAGCAAGGGATGTGGTCCCTGACTCCTGGGTGCCCTGCTGCTGCCCCGGTGCAGGTGGCAGTGCTGGGCGGCCAGATCGGCGCACTGTCCAAACCCAACTGCGGCAGCGTATTTTGGTTCACCATCCCGCTGAGGGTGCCGGCAGGCGCGCCTGCCGCTCCTGGGCCTCACCCAGCCCCCACGTCAATGTTGGCTGGCACAGCGCCCACAGCAGCAGCAGCAGCGGCGGCAGCAAGCGCGAGGGCGGAGGCTGCCCCGGCCGGCCACCCTAGGCCGCTGCCCGGCAAGCGCAACTCGCTGGAGGTTGAGCTCACGCACCTCTGGGGCCTGGAGCCGGGGGACAGCAGCAGAGGCACGCACGGTGGCTCTCGGCGCTCCTCTTTTGCCGGCCCACTGCCTGCAGCCGCCGCGCCGCGCGACAGCAGCGATGCGGCCCTCGGCAGCAGCTTTGGCTGGTACCACCTGCCACCAGGCGGGCCCGGCCGCACCGCGGCCGCCCGCCTGCAGCAGCACCCGGAAGATGCACCCTCAGCGGCGGCAGCGCCTGCGGGCGCCGGTAGCGCCGCGTTCGCTGCAGCGGGCGGCAGCCCGCCGGGCGCCGCTGGCGGCGGCGGCCTTGCGGCCAGCTGGCCGCCCGGCAGCAGTGGCAGCCAGCCAGGGCCGGTGGCTGCGGCGCCAGC
>BBXU01000190.1:0-28094 GCA_001598975.1 Parachlorella kessleri
CGTATGCCCACGCGGGGCGTGGCTACGGGCTGTGGGTGCTGCTGGCGGAGGACAACCTGATCAACCAGACCGTGGCCAAGAAGATGCTGAGCGCGCTGGGCATGAAGTGCGAGGTGGCCGCCAACGGGCGCGAGGCGGTGACGGCGGTGCAGCGAGCCCACGAGAGCGGCATGAACTTTGACGTGGTGCTGATGGACATGTGCATGCCGGTGCTGGATGGCGTGGATGCAACCAAGGTGAAGGGGTGGGCGCTGAGGGGTGCCAGTCAGCCGCAGGGCAAAGGAGCAATGCGTGCAGTGTTGGGGATGGCTGTGAGAGCCCGGTGCAGCCAGTGCCAGCACGGGAGCCCTTCACAGCTGAGAAATGATTGGTGGTCAGTGGCAGCGCTCTGGCACAGCCTCCTGCCGTACATTGTGCCTGTGGCTGAGCGCACCATCCGACATCTGCTAGCAGCAGGCCAGGGGTGGTATGTGGGCTTTACATGGTCCTGCCAGGTTGTTTCTCCACATTCTGAGCTGCATCATTCAACCTCTGCAGGCCATCCGCCAGCTGGGGTGCGTCACCCCCATTGTGGCCATGACGGCAAACGCGTCGGAGCGTGACCGCCAGGAGTGCCTGTCCGCCGGCATGAACGGCTTTCTGTCCAAGCCGGTGCTCAAAGACTCCCTCCTGGATGCCATCATGACAGCCACGCAGGGCAGTCGGCAGCCTCTCTCCTGAGCGGGTCCATCCCGAGTCGCTTGCTTGGGAGTGCGCTGTGCGGATGGTGCATTCCGCTGCCGGGATGATGGGTGGGAGGCGCGGATCGATTGCGAATGGGTGCACAGAGATGAATGGCTGTGCTTTGCCCCTTGGCGGCTGTGGCAATGCGGTTTGCGCTGCAGTGGCGGCCTGCTGGTCAATGGATTTTTTTGAGATTTCATTCATTCCTTGGCGGCTGGGACGCGAGTCTCTGGGGCCAAGTGTTGCTTGGCCCGGCAGGGTTTCTTGCTGGAGGGGAGTTGGAGGGTCTCTTCGGTGGCATGCCGTTTAGGGGACTGTATTGAACGATGCAATGCAAACTCTTGGCTGGGCTTGTGAGGCGTCTGGCGGGTGAGGCTGTGCAGTGACAGGCTGCTGCCGGTTGGTCTGACTGGCATGTGTGGCCTCTAGATTGCATCTTGCCATTTCATTCGGGGGTTGGCAGCACTGCTGGGCTCTGTTAGGCATCTTGCGCTCGCGTCAGCTTCAGTGGAGTGACGTTGTTCGGTTGGAGGGCGCAAGGGAGGAAGCTTGCTTCCGCTGCAACTGCGGTGGCGGCAGCTGCGGCGGCTGCCATAGCATGCGAGAGGTTGGTGGGTACATATCCTTGGGCTAGTGGGGGTGTGTCCTTGTGAGGTTGCCAGAGCATAATCTTAGGGCTGTGTCCGTGGGCAAGCATGGGGTCTGGACACCCTAATGCTGGTAGAAGGGCGCCGGTCCTAGGGTATATGCCCCCATCAGTCTGTTGGGTATGGACGGCTGTCCACCTCCCTGTGGGGTGTCGCTTGGCTTGCGGTTCTCCCCAAGTTCTGTCGTTTTATTGGTTGATTGATTATGTGTGGTGGGCTTGTTGGCTTGGAGCTGCGGGTCTTTCTCTGCATTCCCGGGCTGCCCTGGAAGCCCCAATTCTATTCAGGATTGCAATTTCATTGCCCAAATCCAAGGGGGCTCGCAGCGCATTGGAAGTTTTTGACTGGGTGGCGGACAGGCAGGCAGGGCGCACCTGACGCTCGTTTGATGTTACCTCCCCAAGTGTTTTTAGGCCAGCTGGTAACGTTCTCCCGTAACAGGCTGTGCAGCTAGCTGGGTCATGCTGGGGATTTGGTGGCGAGCGAAGGGCCAGCCGTATTCCTTCCTGGGGGTTTGTCCCAGGCCAGTGGGTGGTGGGTGCGTGCCTGTGTTGTTGCACAGCCTGGCAAGGAATGAGCTTGTGGGTGGGGGGTGCAGGGGAGACCTGGTACCAGCGTTTTGAGCTCAACAAATGGGTCGGTTTCATTTCCCTTCTAAATTTCATTGAAATCAATCACTCCGCAGGCTCGTGCTGGGTTTGTTTTGTGCACTGGTGGTTTGGTCCTTCATGGCTGTGGGGGACAGCTCTTAAGGGGCTGTACGTCCCCGTGTTTCATCTCCAACGTCGAGGTTCTAGCTACTTACTGTTATTGCCTCTGCACTCATGTATCCTGGGTAATACACTTTTCAGTCGGTGGCAGACAGATGGGAGAGTTTAGAGTTCAACAGATCACAGCCAGTCAAGTTGCACGTAGCACTTATTGTACACAGATTTCATAAACAACAGAAGCAAAGGTCGTCAGACATGTACCACAAGCCTTCCTCTAAAAAACTTGGACATCAAAGTAAACATAGGCCAGCCCAGCCCTCCGTACAGCTAACCCATACCTCACCTCTGCTTGCACTTCCTGCCATCCATAGTACTAACTGTCCTGTCTCCCATCGCTTCGCACTACCTGCCATCCTTACTAAGAACTGCATCCGGTGAAGATCTGCAGCCAGCTCCCGTCTGTAAAGTTCACCAACCACACTGGTTCGCACCAACCTGCCACCTAAACTACCACTGAATCCACCCCCGTCAGTTCCTTTCGCCTTGCTCCACCCTAGCAACAGCGGGCAGCTGCGTCTACCCCACATATCAGGCGTGACAGCGGGCATCTTCCACGTCTGCAACGTCCACACTGCAACTACCGCGGCTGTAGCAGCTGCTGTGAGAGGGGCATGAGCCTGCAGGCCCCCAGAGCACCCTCTGCCGCTGCCGGGCTGGGGAGGGCCCTGAACTGGGGCCGTATGCCCTCCCTATCAATATCTGTGCCCCGGGGGGTTACATACTTGCCCACCGTCAACACCAGCCCTGCAGCAGGGTAAGGGGGCGTCCACTGTTCAGCTCAGTTGATGTGGCAAGCGCACTGAGGCGGCCCAGCAGGGCCACCACAGGCAGCACGACACAAACACAGACTTGATGTCGGCCCTAGGCAGACACGACAGGCTAATGCCAGTCCATGCATGTTTAACCCTCTATGAAAACGCATCCTGGGCCAAAACATATGAAGGGGCTGTTGCAGAGTGAGGACTGCAAGGAACAGTGCCATGCAGGGCAGCTATGCAGCGCCAAGCAAGAGACACCCATGCAGAAGCATTTTGAACAGCAACAAGCAGTGCGACACGGCACACCCAACCCGCTCCGTGCGGCTCGCCTGACCCGTCTCCCAGCTCGTATACGCTTTGGATGAGGCCCTTGCCGTACGTTTGCCTCCCTGCCAGCACGGCGCGGCAGTTGTCCTGAAGGGCGCCTGCAGGACGCGACACTCAGGCATTGAAATGCCCCATGCCCATCAGTATGGGGATGCCTGCGACGGTGGCTGAGAAGCCTAACAACATACTCAGCGTGACCAACACTTTCACCCCGTGAGTTTCCTCAACTGATCCTGCTGTCTGGATGGCCATCTCCTACCACCTCTTGAGACACTGCGTCCCAAGTGGATCACCCTGCCAGATGCCATGTGGTTCCAGCATTATAACAAGCGTGGGCCACCGTCCCAGGAATAGCACGCAGCACAGCATGACGCATGCGCAGGGCACACCCCTGTTCTGCTTCATGATCCCCTCCTCAGCGCAGCTCGAGTCCAAGACGCATGCCTCGGTTAGCCAGTCCAAGCCACCCCGCACACCACACACCCATACACGATGATACCAACCTGCGAGAATCTCGCTTGCACTGGCTGTGTGCTCGTTCACAAGGACCACCAGGGGCACCGAGGTCAGCGCTGGCCCCGAGGCGGTGATGGGTGCTGCGCTGGCACGCGCTTTGCCCGCTGTGCGAACCACCAGAGCGTCCTCTGCGACCAGGCATGTGGGAAGGGGCATTGAGCCTTTCAGTTAGCAGCACCTCATCAGGGTTGCACCAGGCTCGTTGAGGGAAGTAAAGTACACCGCCCAGCGACGGGAAGCACGCGGCACCCTCTCTAGCTAGGCGGAGCAATGGCTGCAATCAAGCGGGCCGCCGGTGGCATTTGCCACCGCATTGACGAGGTTGGCAGAATTGCAACTGGGGTCTGACACAGCGGCCCAAGGGGTTTCCCACCTTGCAGGAACAGCCTGGCCACCTCGATGCCTTCTGACACCAGCCCCCCTCGGTTATCCCGCAGGTCCAGCACCAGCCTGCTGGCGCCTGCGCCCTCCAGCTGGCGAACAGCCGCTGCCAGGTCACGCTGCGCCCTGGCGTTGAACGACGTCAGCTTAATGTAGCCAACCAGCTCCCCATTACCACTGCTGCTGCTGCTGCTGCTACTTGCCATGGCAGTAGCTGTCGTGGACGTGGCACGGCTGTCTGCTGAGAATGGGAGCGAGGGGGGCTGCAAGAAGGAGGGAAGGCTCAGGGGCCCCTGCTGCTGCTGCTCGAGGCGCGCTGAGACTGGGGACGGGATCACCCTGACCGGCCGCTCGAGGGATACACTCAGGACCTGCTCAGTCCCGTACTTCTTCACCTGCAAACAGATGCCATGCTGCTGCAGGCTGTGGGTAGAGGCGTGGGTAGTACATGCAGGCATGCACTGTAACCCGGGACGCCTCAAACAGTAGGCAGACACTGGCTGCCTCGTGAAACACAGCCTGAGAATACGCACACTCCGCCCAAGGCCACCAGCAAATTTGTGGCTACCCACTATAGCCTCGCTATGCACCGACCTGCCATGGCCGAGCAGCACACGAAAACACATAAGGGTCTTCTCTCACTAGTCTGACCAGGGAAAACAGCTGGCCTCCAGAGCCACCTATGCCTGCCCTTCCTGTGCCAGACCTGCAGCTGCACCGGCTTCCTCCGCAGCCCCAGGGCATCCATTGCCCCCTCATCGTCCTCTCCATCCTGCCCCCCTGACAACAGCGAGGCCACCTCAAAAGGCGACTGCCCCGCCACGCCCTGCCCCGCAATTGTGAGCAGCTGGTCCCCTTGCTGGATCCCAGCTGCGTCAGCTGCCGAGCCTTTAATCAGGCCCAGCACATAGACCCCGCCAGGCTGGCTGGCTCGACTGCCAGCGCTGCTGCTGCTGCTGCTTGCCACAGTAAGGCTCGGAGGCGGAGGAGCCGTGCCAGATAGCTCTGGCAACTCGGAGCCAGGACTGTCAGTGCTGCCGGTCAGGGCCGCTGCTGTGCTTGCAAAGGCAGCGTCGCCGCTGCCCTGAGAGCTCTCGCTCGCCCCGCTGCTGCTGGCTAGGGAGTCCGGCCCTGGCTGGCTGACAAGTGGTACCATGGGCGGCGGGTCATAACCCGGAAGAGCAATGCCCTGCAGGACAGACGGCAGCAAGGGGCCTTGCGCACACATGCGCTGCAGACTTCGTCTCCCCCGGGGCTGTGCCTGACAGCCACCCCTGGCATACAATGTCAACAAAACGCCCGCGGGGCCAGAACTACTACCGGTAATGTGGGCGGGGCTGGTTGCCAAGCAGCTGTAGTATGCTGATACTATGCGTGCAAAGCTGACCACGCCAAGCAGCAGCGCCGTTAGGGACCAGGGCACAGAGGCGGGCCCACACACGCTTAGGTAGCAGCAAAACAAGCAGTAGGCGCCAAGCAAGAGCCGCCAGAGGAAGAGCAGGATTGGAAGTCAGACGCACCGTTTTGTTCACAAACTCTTCAGCTGTGCCCAGGTTGAGTCCCACCCCGCTGACATCGTACTTGAGCATGGCGCTGAACTCGTCGGGGGAGATGAAGCGGGAGTAGGGATCGCGCAGCGCCCGCAGCATGTCACGGATGGCCCTGCAGCCAGGTCAATGCGAAGCGTCCTCGAGGCATGCATCCATGTAAGCCAAGACGCAATATCTAACTCTTTAATAGAAGAGACGCAAATGATAGTACTTGATAGGCTCTGCACAAGCCTTCAAGGGAAACTAGGGAGTTCCCTAGGATGACCTTGTTGCTGACGGGCATTGGAAACGGGAGTCCCACGCCCCCCTGCACCTCTGCTAAAACCTAGTCGCCCCCCAAGATAGGAGGTGATGCATCTCATCATGTGCTACGCCCTAAAGCATCTAACCTTTGCCTTACCCGTAAGCCGCGGCCCGTGACTGCAGCGGCCGCGCCAGCACCTCGTCTCGGAGCTCGCGCCAGCGCTCCCTAGTAAAGCCGGCACCCCTCGCATCCATGAAGTTCGCGTCCACCACCTCCCACACATCCTCCACCAGCGCCCGCCACTGCCCCTCCTGCTGCTGCTGAGAGCTTGCGCTAGAGGACAAGGAAGCGTCCTACAAAGAGGGACGGAGCTTCCACCTGATTGCCTGGCCACTATTGCGGAGCTGCAAGTAACAGCGCAGCCCGTGTCATCACTGACACGCATATAAGAAAGTCAAACCAAGTGTCATGAGGCCAAAAGCTTGCTATCAAGCAAAGCAAAACAAGCCTGATATAGCTGTGGCAGGCTACTCCCGCCGCTGGTGCCAAATCCCAGCAGGAGTTGTCCTCCGGTGGAGCAGACTGCCACTCCTTCCCTGCTCGATTAAACTTCTCAGTAACACCAAGTGTGACCATGCACACACCTCCTGCTGTGAAGCACCCAGTGAGGGTGCGCCGGGCACTGCACTGCTCAGCGCTTCACCGGCATATTGCACGGCTGTGTCCAAGGTAGACTCCAGGAGCCGCACCACCTCCAGCAATTTATCCTCCGCAACCGAAGGCAAGTTCAAAGCAAGCGCAGCGCCACCGCCGCCTAGGTGCATACATACAGAGGCTGCAAAAGCCAGCGCAGCTGTGGCTGCCTGACGCTGCCAGGGGTTCTCCTCTACAACCTCGGGTGGCGGTGCTGCAGTTTCGGTGCGACCTTGGTCTGGCTTAGGTGGCTGCAGGAGCCCTGGTGCCAGGGCACGGAGCCCCTCGTGTAGCTGGGCCGCTGTAGCATGTAGCTGGGCCGCTGTAGCATGTAGCTGGATCGCAGCAAGGTGCGCTTGCTGTAAGGCAAAACCTTACACAGTTGAACTCGACTGCAGGACGGTGGCTGTCCGTCTTGAATAGGCCGTGAAGGTAACTCACCTGTCTAATATGCGCCACGTGAAACAGAGGTGGGGTACGGGCTTTGCGTCCCCTTGGCCGTGATGACGGGCGTCGGGGCCACCATGTGTGAGCCATCAAAACGGCGGAGAGTTGCCACACATTCATTGTGGGGTGCAGCCGAGAGTTGGTTGGTAAGTTCAGGTTGGCTTGCTCCTGTTGGCTTGCTCCTGTTGGCTTGCTCCGGGAAATCAAGTGCCCCAGGGCAGCATGCACAGCAGGCCAGTTGGTACCAGGTACTGCCAAGGGTGCAGAGCACTGGTACAGCACTGGTAGCAAGGTCTGCAATATCCGGATGTACCTAACTCGCGTGGGTCTATAACATTGGATACCTTCTTCCACAGAAAGCCTAGTGGCAGGCCGTGGACAGCACATATGACTGGAGCACTTAGGCGGGCTCTCCATGTCATTCGCAAACCAACACAACAACTCCCAGCCTTTGGGCAAATAGACATAGGGTTCTGCCTCCATCTGCAACTCTAGGACACAACCAAAGCGCCAGTCACACGTTGCTGTTGTTGGCGGCAGGCATGTATGAGAGGACCATCAAGCAGATCCCAGGGCATCCCCCACTCCTTGCTGCAGCTGTTGTGTCATGAAAAAGACATGCTCTCCATCCTCCACTCCGCGCATGCCAGTGCTGGAAAGTGCCTCAAAGATCTGGGGTGTCACCTCCTGCACCAGCACAGGCCAACAGCATTAGGCAGAGGTGGGCTGATAGGCCGGCAGCACAAGCGGCCAGCGGCCCGTTAGTGAGGGCATACCCGCACCTGCAACAATTCATCAATAGGCACTGAACACTACATGTATGTGAGATTCCCGGCCACGGCTGCTACAGTCACGCTAGGCAACTTTACCTGCAAGCCGAAGGGGCTGTTGCCGCCTTCATGGACCTCCAGCGCCATGAGCTGCACATCGTGTAGCCAGCTGAGGTCCTTGTCGCCCATGAAGACCAACCCCTCCGCCCCTGTGCCCACTCAGTTGGTGTGTCATAAACTGTGGGGCGGTACAGTCCAGCTGGCACCTCCGAGGCCATCAAGTGCGCTGCTACAGCTAGCCATCCGCCGCCCTGTGTGTGGTGCACTTGGTTAAGACACGCTGACAAACCACCGCAAGTGCAGGCTCACCTTCGACGTCCATCTTCACAAAGTCAAAGCCAGGGATGTTGAACATGGCTGCAATGTCCTGAAAGGGCATGCAGCACAGCAGCATGCTTGTTGATTTGGAGCTGCCGGGAAGCCTGTGAGCTGCCCGCAGACCCTCAATGCAACAAGCAGCAGGGAGGAGCTGCCCAACAAGCTTGCCGCTGTGCAGTTGTGGCCGCACACCTTGACACTGTAGGCATCAATGCCCTCCTCGTCGAGTCCCACTTCCTTGAAAACCTGCACATTCAGGTTAAAATTTTGCAGCAGCATCTGAGCGCCATCAAGGTAGGACTTCAGCCACAACAAGCATGGAGCGTGCTGCTTCTCACTGCTCTGCCCCTCACGCCGAGCACAGGTTTCACACCTTGCCCCAGGACTGCATGTTTTCCTGTGCAGGTGCAAGCCGCGTTCGGTGGCCCCAAAGCCCCGCATTGACGGCGTGCACACCCCGAAACCTGCAGGCGGTAGACACAGCCACGGTAAGGATATGGAAAGCTTGCGAGTCATGATGTGGTGACAGCTCTCAACTCAGCCTTGCATGCAGGCAACCTGCATGCCACCCAGACACTCACGGCGCCGTATTTAGCTGGTAGGTAGCAAAGTTGGCTGGGTCTGGCTCAAGCCCAACCACTATTGCCTCAGGCCAGAGCAGCTTGAACATCACTGTCGAGAAGCCCACATTGCCGCCTACACCAGACAGAGGCTCAGCTCCATAAGACACCGTTGCAGGGCCAATTTACAGTCGCATTGAGGCTGGTGAACGCTGTCACCGCCTGAGCACACAGCACTGGCCTAGGAAAGCGGGACTGTAACCAGTGCAGAGCAAGCTATGTTGCAAGCAAAATCACTGTGTAGACCAGTACCACTGTGGGCATGGCAGATAGATGCTCCCCAAGACAACTGTTTGCTGACCAGCGTCCAGGATGTATTTTGGGGAGAACGTGTGGGCAATGGGATAGATGTACTTGTAGAAGTGATGGCTGAACACCTGCGGCCACGAAGAGCAACCTTCGGTGCCGAGGACATGGGCACTGGGGACAGGGTGAAGGCACATGAGCAGCAGTAGATGTCATACCTGCTGGAAGACGCCGCAGTCACGGGTGCCCTTCCGGACCGTCACAGGAGCATCACAGCAGCCATGGCTCCTGGGGTGGAGGCAAGGAGCACATTACTAAATTGGTGCTCAGTGCGTTCCAACACTTGCTGTCAGCGTGGGAAAAGTGCCATGCTCTTCTGGCTGTCATTGCTCGACCAAGTGCGACAGAATGGCAACAAATGGCAGGTGCACCCAGCACAGAGTGCACCAAGCCCGACCCATTTGGGCAGCTGGCACCCGGCCACAGCTTCCAGGAAAACTCACCTGCAAGGGAGGTTGGTGGCCGTCCCATTAGCAATGTCTGGGTAGTTATTATTTGGTTGGCAAGCCGTCCCTATGGGTCGCTGCTTCTGTGTACCCTCCAGTGCAAACATTGGAGCCCTACAGTTGAGGTATTTTGACGCCTGGCTGAGACTGCTGAGCCGCTTGCACAAGCCGGCGTCCAGGAGTGGCTTGAAGGTCGTGTGCCGTCTCGACACAGTGGAGCATTTTGCTTCCTTGGGGGTGCCCACCCTCCCACCTGTCAACCCAAGAGACAAGACACAGGACGGTCAGGCTGGCAACAACACTAAGGATGCTTGGTCACTATCTATTAGCAAACAATGTCTTACCAGGCCTGGCTTTAGAGGGCACAATTGCGGTAGACTGATCACCAGCGCTTGACTCTATCAGTCCACGGCGCCGCTGCTGCGCTCTTGTAAGTGACGCCCCCGTGCATAGGTAGAGGACACCCAGAAGCATAGCTGCGCCAATAGCTACTAGCAGCCCCTTGCGGGGCAGACCTCGCGTCTTCTGCATTATTGCGACGACCTTGGTGTCGCCTTTGATTGTGCATGCCTGCTCAATTCATTTTGAGGGATAAGTTTAAAGGATGATGACTCATTGGGCGCCAAGATGTTGACGGTGCAGGTGGTGCGCATCGATAGTTTAAGGTGAGCTGAACCGAGAGGGCTGGGTGCAAGCGCCTCTGGCACCACAGTTCATTGGCAGAGTCCCTGGTGCCTAGCCTACCTATGACAGCATGATAGCCTGCCAGGCTGGCGTGAACCTACCGTCTGCTATGAAGCAAGAAGCAAGCATGCCTATGGGTTCCGTGGTACAATCTGACTCCCTGTCACGTGCATTTCCATCGTGAATGTTATCGGTACTTGAACAAAATGCACAGTGCTCCCATGATGCACCTTCCCAATTTGACTGTTGTTACACAGGCAAGTTAATCTACATACCAGCGTGCGACAGCCAACCTTGGGGCTGGCTGCAAACCTAGTGCCAACATCAGCCGCCGTGCGGGCGCAGTCACCAGAAAAGAATGCGGAGTTCTGGAAATTGCCAAGTGCCAAAGAATGCGGCGCTGCCATGCGACCAAGACAGCAACAACACAGGACCTGCAGGCTGCTGAACACACACAGCACAGGCTCGACAAGTCACTGCCATGTGCCGGTACGGCTCTGGCTTCGGAGGGCATGGAGCGCACCGCCCCTGGCTGAACTCAACCAAGTTGTCCCATCAAGTGGTCCGGTGTGTATGCAAATATCCCCACACTGCCCATCTGAAATGAGGGCCACATACTTGAACAATATGCAACACCCACTGGCTGCCTCCCCTTGCAGCCAGACATCTAGCGCCAGGTGCGGCAAGACACTCGTGAAGTTGCGAGCAACAATCTCAAGCGAGGGCATGAAAGCCGGCGCACTGCAGGGCCACGCGTGTAAAGCATGCTGCCTCTTCAACCGAGCTGCATGACCTACGAAGAGTGTGGCACACCGCAGCAGGGCAAGGGCTGAAAGCAACGAAAATGCAAAGGAGGGACAGCTGCTGATAGCAAAAGTAAGGGCAGCTTCTGATCAGCAAAAAGGAACCGAAGAGGAAGGGGGAAAACGAGGGAACGCGGAGAGATGTAAGTCAGATCAACAGGGGAAAACTCTTCGCGGTGGCAAACTCTGCTGCAGCCACGCAAACTGCGCAAAAAACAAACAAACAATAGCAGTGGGCAAACAAGCAGGCGTGTTTCTGCCCAGGTAAGGAGGAGGAAAGATGTCAAGGAGCCCAACTCCCTCGCAAGCTCCCAGCATAAGAGGTGTGCGGCCAGCCTCATACATTTTGCCGATCTGGCAATGGCGATCTTTCACCCTATCACGATGGAGAATGCAAGCCAGTAGGCACTGCTGTGCCGAAACCAGACAGCAAAAGAAGCACTATTCGGGCTCACCTACACCCTTGGAGATCCTCACAAACCTCCCAGGGCGGTGGCATTAGTCTTCTCATGAAGGAAAAGAGCACTTGCAGCATGTGCCGCCCTGGCGCTCACCACAAATACCAAATCCAAGGGCACCACCCAGTCTTCGCACAGCGTGGACACGTCCGCGCCACCAGCAGCAGCACACGCAGCTGGCGTACTGTGGGCCCCCATTCGCCATAGAACGGCACAAAGGCCCCAGGAGCGACCGAGCATTCTCGGCCACTTTCGCATAGGCCCCTTGCTTTCCCTCACCAAAGACGCTTCAATCCTTTGTCACGGTCCACTGACCTTGAGTAGCCTAACAATTCCCAGCCACCCTGCCTTTCCCCTCCCGGCAAGACTGACTCCAGTCAGTTTCACTGCATGTCACGACTGGAGACCGGGTTAGCCCGCTTGCGCCCGCTGGAGACTGGCTGAGGCGCCAGCGGGTTGCCAGAGAGTGCTCGCTTGATGCCCCTGCTGGGCGCAGGCTGGGCCGGGGGCGGCAGGCTGCCCTGGCCGCCTTGGTATGACAGCAACCCATTAGGCACTTCCCCTGCACCGCAGCGGTGGCATGGCCATGCTGAGGACATAAGCGCATAGAGTAGGTAAAGTAGATACTCAGTCAGAGCCAGCAACCAAAGCTCCGCACATGGGTGCAACATTGGATATGGCAACAAGCGCTACGAGCGGCACGACTGCCATGGCAGTAACCAAGTGACTGGCAAGCAATTTCATCGCCATGCTTACCTGCCAGCCCGCCTTGATGTTCCTGCATGCCAGGAGCCAAGGCCCCTGCCAGCCCTATCACTGCTGGCGGGAGTGCCCCCGCTGCCACGCCCGGCGGCATGCTGCCGTGAGCAGGTATCGCTGCTGCGGCTGCTGGGCCACCAGTTAATAGCCCGCCTGGGCCCCAGACCGCAGCTGCCGCGGCAGCAGCACCTGCCAGATGCCCAAACTCGGCGGCGGGCGGGACACCCATACCCCCCAAGCTTGCCGCAGGGGGGGCAAAGTGCAGGTGGTGCGGCAGGGCACCTGACAAGGGGGCCCCGTACCCTGCTGCCGCTGCTGCTGCCAACTCGAAGGCCCTCTGGCCAGCATGGTCGGCGGTAAGTCCCGCTGCTGCTGCGGCGGCAGCAGCCGCCAGCGCCGCAGGCTCAGGTTGGGGCCAAGGTGGCGGGAAAGGGGCCAGGGGGTGAGCCGCTGAGTGGGGGTGATGATGGTGAGGTGGATAGGCACCGGCCGCCGCCGCCGCTGCTGCAGCTGCCGCCACCGCTGCATAGCCAGGAGGGTAGAGCGAGTGCCCAAGGCTCCCCTGCGGTGCGGTAGGCAAGGCGACACCCCTTAGGAATGACCTGAGAGGACTCCTTGCAGCAAGAGTGCTATCTAGCACAGCTACCACTGCATAGCACTCTACCCGCCAACAGCCTGTCGCCAACGGTGAGGAACTCTGGGACAAGGAACACCAAGCGAAGATAGAGGGGCATACCCTCCTCCAGCTACCATTAGAAGCCTTGCTGCCAGGTGATAGCCGTACCTGCTGGAAGGCATGCATGGCGGCAGTGTAAGTGTGTGGTGCCATGGCACCCTCATGCGCCTGGAGCTGCATCATGTGGCCCCACTGCTGTTGCTGCTGCTGATAGAAGGCCTGCGATCCCTCCAACCGACTCCTGTCAGGCACGCCTGACGCCTGCTGCAATTGCTGATGCAGAAGAGGGTCTGCGCAAGGAAGACTTTCCGCCCGCTCCTCAGACTTCAGATGGGGCGGTGGCGGGATCTGTTTGTAGCCAGCGTGTGCTTGGGGCTGGTCCTGGCAGTCAGGAGGGCAGGGCGGGGATGACGCTGGCGCCCTGCAAGGCGCCTGCTGTGCCTGCTGAGGCGGCGGTGGCGAGGGCTGCTCAGCCGCCGACGGGGAGCTCCCCTTGACCACTTGGCCGCCTCCTGCACATTGTACGCCAGCCAGGAGTCATTAGTTCACTGCCAGGCCGTTCTCCCAGAGGCATACGAGCTGGCAGCGGCCCTGGCAGCCTGCAGGCCAGGCCGCAGTCAGCAACTGAGCTCAACATCTACTGCTGTCTAGAGTCGAAGAACTGCATGGTCAATGGCACGGCCACAGGGTCCAACATTCTCGAAATTGCCCAGCCGCCACCAGGCAACACAGTCCAATAGAAGCTTATTAAATCAAAGCACAATGCTTCGCTGCGCCCCTTATACGGGCGAAAGAGACTGAGCCGCTTGTGAGCAGTCTGTCAACTTGGCCAGTAGGCCTTCATTGCTACACAAACCGGAACACAGTGCTGCTGCTGAGTGTCGCCGCTCCTTGTCATAGAGAGCGCATCCAGCGATCAGCGCCATATCTAGCCTCACAGGGTATATTTCCAGCCAATCCCGCCTCAATCCCGCTCACCGGAACTGCTGCCGCCGTGTGCAGTGGAGTAACCGTGCCAACCGTTGGCATGTCCTTGGGTTCCATCGCCCTTCTGCACCATGCCACTGCCGCCGTGGGCAGGGGAGTGGCCATTGCCATTGCCCTCCAACCCCTGGTGACCGTTGGTAACGGTGCCCTTCTGCGTCCCAAAGTTGGCAGTGCTGGCACCGTTGTGGCCGTTGTTGTCCTCATTGCTCCCCCGGGCTGCAGCAGGTGAGTAACCTCAATGCCGCAGGTGAGTGATCTCCACACACCGCCAATGTCATGATGCTCATGCCAGGCACTCTCCTGCTGCTACCCACGGACCGAGTTGCATTACCGCCGACATGGCAGCCGCAGGCAGTCGGCGTGGAGTGAGCCTTGCAAGGCAAGCACGCAAGGGGACTGTTTGGCAAAAAGGAGCAAATGTGACGGCACTGCACTGCCTGCCGCCGGGCTTGGCTACAGCCCGATCCTCGCGCCCTACCTGACGAGCCATTCATGTCTCCAACACCGGTGGCGGGACCCTCCTTGGAGGCCCACGCCGGCCCTGGGTGCTGGGCGGGGGCGGGGGGTCCCTGGGGCGGCAGCGGTAACTGCGGCTGGCCAGGCGGGCAGCGCCGGAAGTTTGTGCCATTCCCATTGCCATTGCTGGCCCCATTGCCGAGGCTGACCCCAGGGCCGTTGCTGATGCCCTTCCCATGGCTGGCCCCATTGCCGTTGCTTGTGCCATTGCCGGTGTCAAGGCCGTTCCCGTTGCCTGTCCGGAGAAGTTGAGTGGGGATAAGGTGCAGCGGAGCAGGGCAAGGGGGGCCCACAAGGCCCCCAGCGACACCCCCCACATTCTGTCAGACTGGCAGCAGAATGGTGCTCACGCCTGCGGCGGGTAACGCGCTCCACTAGCCTGCGCAGGGTAAGCACCAGGGGCAGCGCAGCGGCAGGGGGCAGCAGCAGGGCAGGTATCCGTCGCTCCCTGCTTGTGAACGTACACACCGGAAGCCAGCCACAACTCACATTGGCGAGTCCTCCCTCCTTGGACACCACTCCTTGGACCACTAATCCAGGAAAGCCAGACGGCTCGACCCATATTTTACGTCATATCACAAGCTGAAAGCCCTCAAGTGGCTCACCGAGGCGCCCACCCCACCAGGCAACAAAGCACACCTCCGCACCACCCCTCCGGCAGGCTCACCTGTACCGTTGCCCCCAGGGTCCTCGCTGCCGTTCTGGCTGCTGCCATTGCCATTGGTGGTCTGGTGGGTAGGGTTGGAGCCAGATCCCTCGTTCATGTCCAGGTCAAAGCGCACAGCGCGCTCCTGGGCACTTGCAGGTGGCAGCAGGCCCTCGGCGGCGGGGCCCGGCTCCTCTGCGCTGCTGTTGCCGTTGCACGGGCTGGAGGCCTGGGTGGTCTGCAGCAGCAGCAAATATGCAAGTATGAGTGATGTCTATGACGCATTGTCACGACCAAAGGGATCAGGAACAACCAGGACGCAGGACACCAGTACACCAACTGTTTGAGGGCGCGGGGCTTAAGCTGGGGGCAACAACAAAAACAGTTGTCCAGTAAGACAGGTCCAGCTCCACCCTGCAAGCTCAAACATGTCTCCTACCTTGCTGCCCTGCTCCCAACCCTTCTGCAAGGGCGCCGACCGTGGCACGGCCGCCTGCGCCTGCTCCAGTGGTTGCTGCCTTGAGCTGGGGCCAACCCGGCCATTCACGAATTCTTCGGGTGCCCTTACAGAGGCGCGGCGCTCGGGTACAAGGGCAACCTCCGGGGAGCTGCTATCCCTGGCCATGCCACCTGAAGAGCACAGGCCAAGCAGGACAATACGTTTGCGGCCTGGGAATGCTCCAACAAATGGGCCGATCCAGCTACAACTGCACATCTCATACGCCTGCGCCTGGAAAGGCCTGCCACTTCGGCAAAAAGGTTAGGGCGTGGCAAGCACAGGAGATGACCCCAGTACTCGGAGCCACTACCCACTACATCACGCAGGCTCCAGCCACCGCCCAGTAGCCAGTACATCGCCCAGGCATCAACCCGCCAACTGATCCCCTATGCGCCTGCAGCGACATCATGCCCGCTGCCCCACCCTGCTGACCTGCAGCCGCCAGCGGCCTGGGTCGCGATGCCGCCGCTCCCGCGTTCTGTAGGCTCCACAGCTGCGCGGCCGCCTGCTCCTCGGCCTCACTGGGCGCCGACCCCGGGGGTGCCCAGGAGGGCTCAGGGATCGCGGCGCTGGCGCCTGTAGGGAGGCGCCCCGCTGCCACAGAGCCCGCGTGGTGACCACACCCGCCGGCTCCTGAGGTTGGGGGCATGCCGTCCCACGCCCCCCAGTGGCCCCTGGTTCCAGTGCCGCTGCTGCCGACCGCCGCCAGTGGCGGCAGCGACCGCCGCCGCTGGAACTGCTGTTGGTGCTGCTGCTGCTGGGCGGCCATGGCATGGACGTAGGCCAGCAGGTTGGCACTGCTGCCATCCACATGCTGCAGAACACAACAAGGGAAGCAACTAAGTACGTGACTTAGCTGCCTTCAGCCCACAGTGTGACGCGGACGCCACAGTATCGCGAAAGCATGCCTGCAGGGAGGGTAACATACTAGCCGACAACGCCAAGGTGCCCTTGTTCCTAGGGTATAGCAAGACCGACCGCCCAGCCTTGCCACAGCAAGAAAGCCGTCTGACCTTCACACACGTGCGTTCTCAGCCAACCCAGCTCCACATCAAAATCAAGCCTGCGGTAAAGCCAACTCATGCTGTCTGCCCACCTGCCGAGTGGATTCCGATGCATACCCCAGCGGCCCCTCCTCCCCATCCAATTCCTCACACCCAGCATCGTCCTCCTCCTCTTCCACCAAGCCCTCCTCATTCTCTCTTGAGCAGGCACTGCAGGAGGCGCGCGGCAGACAAACCAACATGGTTGGTAAAGCTGCTTCTGAGAGGTGGAGTGGCAGCTGTATACTGACAGGTGACACGACCTTCAGAGGCATGGCTTCGCTCACATACTGGCAGCTACACCACATGCCCAGCAGGTCCCTCCACAAACCAGGACTCGCGCATGGGGAGCTCTCTCCTAAAGAACTGAGGTGCCCTAAAGTCAGGCCAGAATAACTTCGGCAGCAAAAGAGTAGAGCGGCCGCAACAGCGTCCACACCGCATCACACCTGTCCTCCCCATCTTCGCCATGCACTTGCACTGGCTGCGCCTGCCGCCCCGGCTCGCTGGTGCCCGTCCTCTCCGCGCCAATTTCCCGCGCTATGAGCGCTGCAGCGGGCACAGCGCATATCAAATCTCATGAGTCATAAGCCAAGTCGCATGCTTTCTGCGCTGTTAGCGGCACGCAGGCTACACTACGCAGGAAGGCCAAGCTACTCAACGCAGGGTCCTACCACCCCACCTACCTTGCAACCGTGCCCTCCCAACATACGAAGCTTTGACACTAAGGGTGCACCACAACCAGTTCATTCCACCACGACCAGTTCATTCCAGGATCAGCAGGCGAGGAGTCAATATTCATCCCAGGTCACCCTGAGCCATCCCAACCCCTGCTACATGCAGACACCCCTGCTAGACAGTCCCAGCCAGCGCCAGCGGTTGTTGCATTCACGATTAAAGAGCCCTATGTGGCTGCCAAAACCCCCCACCTCTGCTGGCGTCATTGGCCTGCTGGTGCCTCTGTTGGTGCTGCTGCTTGGCAGCAGCTGCGGTGGCGGCCACCTGCTCCTGGATGTGGGAGGGGTTGCTCATCAGGCGCAGCATGGCCGGGGTGAGCCCGTAGAAGGGGAAGCCGGTGGGTGGGGTTGCCTGCAAAGAAACAGGGCTGCCCCACAGCTTAGCAGGGATCGGGCGGTCGCGGCTGCGTGTGCAGGTTGGAAAGGGGGCGTGCAATGCAGTCGGGAGGGTGCCAGGGCCGCACGCTGGGGCACCTTCCTTGAATGGGTGCATGGGGCCTCACCATGAGGGGCAGGGACCGACAAAAACGAAAGGCTGTCTTCTCAGCAGGCAGGAGAAGACATCCACATAATCCCACTGGGCGTGCCACTGACACCAGCTTTCGCTGCCCCGACTCTTCGACGCCGACCACGGGCTTCATCACCACAACACAAGGCGGCCAGAACGACTAGCCCATCAGCAAGATAAGGTACAACAATCCTTACCTGTAGACGAGACTCAATCTCCCGCCCAGCCGCCGCCACCACGGCCGCAGCCGCTGCAGCTGCCGCTGCCGAGGCCGCAGCCGTCACTGCTGCGACGGTCACATCACCCACCTCACCCCCACCCCTGACCAGCGATGCGTAGTCAGGCAGAGCTGGAAAACCAAACTTGCTACCCTGCAGTGCCCAAATACAAGCCCCACAGGCAGTGACAGTGTGTGGGTTGCGTCTTGACTTGCAAGTCGGGCACTCTGCACCAGCCTGAACGATTCTTACCACCACAAGCCATGATGCAATCCTTCCTCAAGCACGCTTTGGGACAAGCATCCACACACAGCAACTCAACCAGCCGTTGGCCTCGCAGAGAGAACCACATGCTGCATGCCTGCTGGTTGCCTGCCTGCTTGCCGGTCAGCTGCCTCATTGACTGCCTGCCTACCTGGGAGGCAAACTCGCTGGCGGCCCCCTGCTCCTCCGTCTTGCGTGGGTAAGGCTTGGAGGCCTTGCGCTTGGGGCGGGGGGTGGGATGTGCAAGTCCGTCGGCACATCAGCTGCGGGGAAAGGAGTGCTGTCAGTGCAATCCAGTCAGCACGGGTAAGTGACGTGTGAATCCATCTACCAACTCTTCCATGGACAGAGGAAGGCTGGGCGCCTGTGTGTCAAGTAAGTGAGCTGAGTAGGCGGCCCTGATACCCTGGCACACATTGTGTAGCTTCTTCAATGCAAGTGTACAGCTAGCCCGGGCGACTGAGCCCTGCATGCGGATCACTACTCCTGCGTGTTTATGGGGCAGTTGCGATCCCCGTACAACATGCCCCTCAGTACCAAACCAGCCAAGACTTGTCCATCCAGCTCTACAACTCACCAGCAACAGGTTGGAGACCCTGCTGCAACGCCTGCTTCTGCTTCTCCACCTTGCTAAAGAACTTCTGGGCATGGGAACGAATTTGCACAGCGTCCTTGGTCTTGACGTGCTCTGCAGCAAGCGGAGGGTCCAGTGTCAAACGGTAACTAGGTTCGCAGCCTACCCATAGCCCCCAAGCAAAACAGGCACGGACCTGAAGCAACAGACTCCAGCTGCATTGACACCCCTAGACCCACATGCCAGCCCCACATGCAGGCTGCCACTAGTTCTTACCTTGTATTCGCTTCCAGTTACGCCCGTACAAGCGCAGCCCGTCCACAAAGCGCTGGTGCTCCTCATCGGTCCAGCGTTCTCGCTGCTTGGTTATTGTGTATGGCTTGCGTGCCTGCTGGCAGGAAGCAAAGGCAGAACTATAAATTCACGGAACCCCCGCTGCCGCTCAAACCCCACTAGGGCAGGGAGGGTAGAGGGTAAGCTCCGGCCAGAAAAGGAGAGCTTAAGCCTGAGCCATAGGACTGCCCACCCTAGCACCCTAGCACGCGGGGCAGTGCAAGTGGCCAGGGGCCCAGCTCCGCAATGCCATAAGCAGCTGGCATTGTGGGGAACAGACTGGCATCAACGCCCGCCCAGGCCCCTGCGAGCAGGCATTGTATCCAGCAATTCCGGCGTCGCAGGCATTAAGGCGGCGCTAATAAGAGATGCCCCACACACCTTTCTCCTAGCCTCTCCATCATCCACACCCCCACCCTCGTCTGTCACGTCGCCCTGGGTGTTGGACGCCGCCTGAACCTGCTGCTGTGAGCGGACATCCATCTCTTCGGCAAGCTGGAAAGGCCCTGCCAGGACGGAGCTGACACCGGGCAGACCCGCCCGGATTGGTTGCCAGGTTCCCGTCGAGGTTTTGCTTGAGTTTCGTTCGTCAGGCTGTCGGGTCGTCGAGAGTAGCCACAAAGGAACCACAAAACCAACCAAAAGGCGTGTGCACTTTTTCACCCCACCACCACAAGCTGTCGTTTGACCCAGGCCGGGGCGAGATACATCCCACTGAATGCATCTGACAGCCCTTCCATGGCGTGGCAGACTGTGGTGCACATCCCGGATGTCGAAAGTGTTGCACCCATTGCGACTCTGTTTGTATGTTCAACGTTAGTGGCGCAAGAGGATGCCAGCCTTGTCGTCTGGCTTCCATAGCAGTTTCGTCTGCCCCCGCAACGCCGTATGCAGCTGTTTGCTTTGGCGCACGTGTGCTCATGATGTGTGCCGACCTCACAGCCGGGCCAGGTAGCCAGTGACACACCACCAACTAGGAGCTGTGTTGTAACAGGTGTGCATAGTAGCTGCCAAGCCTTCCACACTGCACAACACCTAGTCCTCACAACCACTTAGTCGCAAGCTCCTGCAGATCATGTGGAGTTGGCCAACAAACCAGAATTTGCAATGCGCCCTACTGAAGCCTTTGGCGAGGTACTTGAATGAACATAGGGTGAAAACCTAGTAAACCCTCACTTCAGCTCAAGACCCCTCTCCACATATCGCTCTGAATTACTCCAATGAAATGCACTAGCTGAAGAGCAGCACTTCTTTTGTCTCATTACCAATGAAAGGGGTAAGGTGCAAGAACACTAGCTGCAGGGCGCAGTATACCTAGCAAGCCCTTGAACCAAAAACTTCAGACATGCCACCGCTGCTCTGACACGCATGACTGTGCGAGGCTTGACCGGCTCTGTAAAGATGAGTCTCTCACACCGGCCCACAATCAAATGCTCCCACGCACCTGCTTCTAGAACATTACCCACAAACCTCTCTTTACAAGGCAAGCTGGTCATATCGTACCAACCCCAAGCTCCTGCTTAGCTGCCGCAAGAGCAGCCGCAGCCTCTGAGGCTTCCCTGCAGGTCGATTTTCCGGCGGGAACACTGCACAGCAGGAAGCGTAACGGCGGGTTGACAACAGTTCCGGATTGGGTGGCAACGGCCCTCCTGAGTAAGCTCAACGGGCGAGAGATCACCAACAACAAACAATGACGCTTAAGCCACTCCCAAGCCGCGCTGTCCAGGGATAGGATCATGTACCACCTCACCCGCTGGCTGTGTGGGACAGACTGCCCTCCATGTCCCCCAGCGCATGCCTGGCTCCTTGCCCTAAGTGCGGGCCTGCCTGCTTCCCCTACACCGGACCGAGGCCACCCACCTGCCACGACTGCGCCCGTGACGCCACACACGACCGCCAGCAGCAGCATCGCGCCACCAAAGCCCTGGTCCTCGTCCGCCAGCACCCCCACCGCCAGCGGGCCCGAGAAGCCGCCCAGCGCGCCCAGCGTCTTCATGAGCGCAAACGCCAGCGCCCCCGCCCGCGGCTCCAGGAACTGCGCCGGCCAGCTGAACAGGGGCCCATGAGTGGCCCAGATGCCTGCTGCAGCCAGCGTCAGCGACACCAGCGCTGGCCACAGCCCTAGCCAGTGCGAGAGCGGCACCACCAGGCCAAAGGCACAGCCTGCTACGCCCAGGGGGATGGCAGTGTGCAGTCGACGCTCGCGGTGGCGCTTGGCGCTGTAGGCGTTGGCCACCATGCACACCCCTGCCCCCGCAAAGGGCAGTGCTGCCAGCAAGGAGGCTGCCACCACCTGGTGCAGCTGCGCCTGGCGGCTGGTTGTGCCCTCAGCCTCGTCCTCGTCGTCCTGCAGCGGAAGGTACCTATCAATTACATTGAGCTTCACTTGCAGTATGCGCACCTGGCACCCTGTCAAGAGTTACGGTGCGACTGGTGGAAGTATGCACCTAACATTGGGACAGATGTCCCCAGCTCCAAGGGGCGACTCCATGGACAAGCATGGAGTTGGATTACGTATTGACCTTGACAAGCACAGCAACTGAAATACATACGGCAGCCCTGCCCCAGCAGCGAGCGTAACCTCATGTGGCCAACCTGTGGCGGTTGCCACAAAAAATCTATAGCCGTAACCCCAGGGCACCAGTATGACAGGCCACCAGGGACCAGGGCACTGGGCCAAGTCGCAAAACCTAGGTCACCAGACACACAGCTCACATGCCTTGATAGGCCTACCTCTTGTTCGTAGCCTGGCAGCATGCCCTTAATGAGCATTGGGAGCCAGAAGTGGGTGGAGTTCATGGCAAAGTCCACGCTGAACATGACTCCCCCCAGCCACCAGACCCGCCAGTCGGTCAGGCCCTGCCGCAAGATATGCCGTGACAAACCGCCGCCCTCCTCGTCCACCCTAGGCGCCTTGAACTGTGCTGCTGCTCTTTCAGGGTCACTCTCGGCCGCCACAGCAGCGTCACGGGCATGTGAGCCGGGTGCTGCGTGGCTGCTGCTGTGTGCAGACTCAGCTAAGGCAGGGTTGTCTTCCCAGGCGCGGCTCCTGAACCCTCCACTGTTGGGTGCTGGATCTAGCAGTGGCGCCCCTTCTATCATCGGACCCTCCATTGCCTCAGCTGACCAAGAAGCTGGTGCTGAACCTGCGCTGGCTTCACCTCCCAAGCCCGCCAGCGACTGCTGCTGCCACCGCTGCTCGTCTCGCTGCACATCCTGTCCAGGTTGGCTACTCTCAGAGATAGGGACCGCTGCGCCGCCGCGAGGGAAGAGCCTCTCCACTTCCTCCGTGTGCTTCAAGCTAAAGCTGCTGCCGCTGCTACCGGCGCCACAGCCGCCCCCGTCCGGGCTGGCATACAGCCTGCCCTCCGCAGCTGCCCCTCCGCCCTCCTCAGCGGATTCCAGCTCCCCATGCGCAGCCAACAGCCTCACAGGCGCCAGCTCGATGCCGTCGTCACGCCCTTGCACCCAGCACCAAAGCCAAGCCCGCTCCTCGCTCTCTAGGAAGCCGGCAGTCAGGGGGCTGGTGGGCAGCCGCAGGAACAGTACCAGCGCAAGCACTAATGGGGGAATCCCCTCCACTACGAAAAGCCACTGCCAGCCGCGCAGGCCCAGCTTGCCATCTAGTGACATGAGGCCAGCTGCCAGCGGCCCTCCCAGCAGGCCGGCGATGGCTGTGGCCGTGGCTACCCTGCAGTGCAGCATGGGGTCATGGTACTAAGTACAAGTGATTTTCTTGGATATCCCAGGGTGACTGCCACATGTTGGTGGGTGCCTAGATCCCTGCCTGGGACTCGCAGCCAGTATACAGCCGTGTCCGACGTCCTTAGTAACGTGTAACTCATGGCTGTGCCCAGCTGCTCCGTCAAGTGCAAGACCAAATCCTCTCCCCAAGGTAAATGCATGGAAGTCCATTTGCTGGGAGAGGCGACACCACTGGGGACCTCACCAGGTATATGCCACGCCAAGGTGGCTGTCCTTGTAAAAGAGGGAGAGGTGGTAGTACATACCTGCGCTCAAGTAGCGGCAGGTGCCAGGGTTGCTAATGACTTCAAGACTGCTGCGCAGTAGCCATCCGGGCGAGCCTTGCAATTCCAGGCGAACAGGAACCACCCCTGGGCCGCCAACTAGTCCACAACTCCAAAGTGGCACAGCGAAACACGACTGCCTGCAAACACCTGCTTGAAGCAGCAATTGTTGGAGGCATTGGTCATTCCCATCACCAGGCACGCGGCACCCACAGCTCAGCCTTGCAGTGAGTTGTGCACTTGCACTAGACACCCCCGCGTCACCCACCTGGGTATGCCCCGCTCTCTGCCACCCCCAGCAGCAGTCGGAGCAGCAGAAACAAAGCGACTCCTCGCACCATGGCGAAGCACATGGCCACGCACCCCCATACCACCAGGATTCCCGACAGCCACCTCCGTGCCCCCACAGCCACACAAGCCATGTTGGCAGGCAACTGTGCTAGGTAGCCTATGAAAAACAACCCTGTATAAGGGGAGTGGGTATGAGGCAAGTCCTCATCATGTGATTAATGTTTGCTATGTGCCCGGCCCGTGGAAGATGCGTACACCTTTAGAGAACTCAGCCATCGGCAGCCGCCAGGGTACTCTGGGCAACCAGATAGGAAGATAAGTGATCAAAAGCTTCACGTGGAGGTACTGCATAGCCCCTAAATGTCATAAGTATCATAGAGGCACCCACCTGACCCCAGTCCGTGTATCGTCTTACTGAACCCCAGCTGTGGGTCCATCTGTAGAGCAGCAAAGCTTAGGTTGGACCTGTCCAGCTGACATAATAGGGCCACCATGAAGAACAGTGGCAAAAGCCTGGCATTGATTTTCGCCAGGACGACTCGCTCCATCAACTGCTCGTTCCCCATGTCGGTCCCCATGCCTGGGCCCCCCCCAGCTTTACACTGAACTTTTACAAGTTTCTACATCGGCAACAGCAGCAACGAGTGTAACAAGGCTAATTGAACGAAAACGTGTTGTTATGATCAGCTGCTGGGGGGTCCCAAACCTGGAAACCCTTCTGCAACCCGCGTTAACTTTCCTCCCTACCTTGTCAAACCTTCCTCGTTTGGCTTACAGAATGCTTTTTGGACTGCCGTTATTGGCCCTTTACAGAAGCGCTTTGTCAGCCTTCTTTGCGTCTGTCTCGTCTGTGCTCACACCTCGTGTTGGGCCCTAGGGCCCGTGGGACAGCACCGGCATGGAGCTGCAGCAGCTGGAGAGCGAGTTTCAGGCATTCCTGCAGAGTCTGACTACCGTCGAGAAGAAGACCATCTCCGCGCTCACTGAAATATCTCGCGACGTCCTGAGAACCAGGCCACAAGGCGCTCCTGTTGTGGCAGCCGTGATCACCAACCGCGTGCTACAGGTGTGTAGGCACGGGTCCCCAGTTGGGTGCTTGTGTTTGCTGAGTGCCAGGTTTGGCATGGCACGGGATTGTATCAAGCACTGTACTGTGCTGCTCGCAGGCACCTATTGCACTCAAGCTGCCCACCCTCTACCTCTTGGACAGCATCGTCAAGCTTGTAGGGGAGCCCTACACGTCCTTGTTTGCACCACAGCTGCCGGAGGTAGGCTGGTAGTCAGTGATGAAGCGCTGCGTTCTGTAAGCTTATTTTAGTCCGCTTGCATGTGAGGGCTCGCATATTTGTTTGGAAGTTTCATGTGTGGAAAGGCTTTTGTTGTGCGGTTGACTGGAGCTAAACGATAACTACCCAGGGACATGCAATTCACCTGTCCGTCTGTAGTATTTCGGGCCCTTTTCGAAATGCGCAAGTGCTTATGAACAAGAACTGAACGTAGATGGCAGTTGTTTGCAGGCCTTCGCTTCAGCTTGGCAGGCGGGAGGTGTCAACCTTCAGAAATCGCTCCAGAAGTTGTATTCTACCTGGCAGGGGGTGTTTGCTCAGCAGGTGCTTACAGACGTGGCTGTTCGCATCAGCCAATTGCCAGCGGCTCCAGTAGCTGCCCTGCCCTCACTTGCGGCCTCCTACTACCAGCCAGTAGCCCAACAGCAGGCCATGGTGATGCCTGCTCTGCAGCAGCAGCAGTCCTACCAATATGGCAACCTGCCACTCCAGCAGCCTGTAATGCTCGGTGTCAGTCAGGGCTACAATGGCCAGGATCCAGCTTATGTACAGCAGCCGGTTTCGCTGTCAAGGTTTGATGCGCCGCCGCAACAGCATGCATTTGCTGCTGCTTCACTGCCACATGCCACTTACGTGCAGCCGCAGCAGCCTACATTACGGCAAGCCACAGCTAGTCAGCAGCCAGCGGCAGCAGAGATGCAGCAACAGCAGCAGCAGCCTGTTGACCTTGCCAATCTCATGGCCTCTCTTGTCAACTCAGGCATCCTGGCTATGCCTCCTACCCAGGGAGGCCTGGCTGCACAGCCGGCGACACCCCCAGCAGCAGCGTCTGGTGGCGACAGCACGCCTCCTGCAGCGGCTACACCCGAGCATCCAGAGGAACCTGTGTCGCTCGAATTCACGCCTGAGAGGATAAAGGTATATGCTAAGATGTTGCATGCTACAGCCGGGCGCGATGTGCTATTTGTATCAGGACACGGAGGTCCCAGCAGTTCTCTCTACTACTACTTTACTCACTGGTATGTTAAATTGAGGTGCATGGAGGCCCGGCTGCGTGGCACTGTATGTTGCCAGGGGAGTCCCACAGTGGATCTTACAGCCTCAGAGAAATAGCCGTGAGGCTATTGCCCAAGTGTGGCAAGTGACATGTCGAGGTGTACATTTCCCTCGAAGGCTATGGGACAAGTGGTACAAGTGGTGGTATATGCACAGCACTTAATCAAGCACAACGAGAGCAGGCCACCAAGAGCATAAAAGGTTGAAGTCAGGTTGACACGGCCCAGAGCTGCATTCCCAAGAATGACAAATTTCCATTACACACCAGCAGTCAAAAAAGTTGTCATCTCAGCTCACGCCCCTCCCCTTGAGAATGCAGCTCATGGGCCCAGGTTGGAATGCTACCAGCAGAGAGATTGCTCTTTGTGGCCTGCTCTTGAAGTGATTGAAGGATTTAGCAAGCAATGTGTAGTTCAGACTGGCCCTGCTCAGGAGTACTGTGCCTTGTTCATGCTGCCCACAGGACAAGAACCCAGCAGCAGTGCACCGCCTCATGCAGCACACGGAGAGCACTAAGAGCAATTTCCTTGACCGCAAGTTCCTGCGGAGGCAGCGGCGCACAGGGTCACAGCGGGTGTCAAGGCTGTGGTACGTCGACCTTGACACCTGGATGGCCAGTACAGTGGGCACGATTGCTACGCAGG
Source organism: Parachlorella kessleri (assembly GCA_001598975.1). NCBI lineage: Eukaryota > Viridiplantae > Chlorophyta > Trebouxiophyceae > Chlorellales > Chlorellaceae > Parachlorella > Parachlorella kessleri. Next base: position 26,587 of record BBXU01000190.1, read on the forward strand.
CTGCCCAGCAGCAGCAGGTGAGGCAGGGTGGACGGTGGAGGAGATGAGGGGGCCAAGGACCAGGCTAACTTTGAGAATTAAGGGAGCTTGGTCTTGGGACGACACGAATGGGTCAGATAAGACCGCCGCAGCTGTACCATGACTGCGTAGGGAGATACTGACTGCTACACGGATGGATGCTAAGGAAGGGAAAGAGGAAGGAATGACCTGCATGCACGGCTGGCTCCGGACCAGCATGATGCATGTAAAGGGGAGCCACTCCTTAGACGATGCTGGTGTCAAATGAAATCGTGCTGAGTTATGTCTGCAGCAGGCAGCAGCAGCGGATGGAGCCGTGCCTCCTGAGCAGTGCAGCGTGCCAGTAGACGACAGCCAGACGCACTGTGCACTGTCAGGCGAGCGCTTCCAGCAATTCTGGGATGAGCAGCACCAGGAGTGGCGGTACCGAGATACCAAGCGGTTGGATGCTGAGGAGGCAGCCAAGTGAGTGACATCGGGTTGGGGTGATTGGGACGGATGCAATGCTAGGGACCTTGTCCTGTTAGCTACCATACATGCAGCAACGACCGTAATGCTAGTAGAGCTCATCAGGAGTACATGCTGTCACCTGGAGCAGGCTGTGGATGAGAAGCCTGAACGTGTTCTTAGACACTTTTGAACACAGCTGCCAGTGAGCTACTTGCTTGCCATGCCTGCGCAGGTATGGGCTGGAGGAGGGCGCGCTGGTGCTGGTCAGCGCGCTGGGCGTGCCATCCGGCGACTTGTTGCAGCCCAGTGGGGGCGTACTTTCCTCCCTGAGGGCTGAGCAGGAGATTGCGGAAGACCTAGCAGTCGCAGCTGCTGGCGGAGCGCCCAGTGCGGACCCCACAGCCGGGGCGGCCGAAGAAGAGGCGGACAATAAAGGGGATGTAGAGTCGCCTCTCCCACGCGTGAAGCGAGAGGCAGCTGGCGAGGAGGCTGGCTTGTCGCTGCAGCCGCCTGGACAGAAGCGGCTGCGAGTGCATTAGAAACTTGCCGGTAAAGCTAGTCACTTGTGAAAGGGCGGTGAAGAGGTTAGTCTTAGACCTGAGAGGCTGAGGTTTCTGCACGCTGCCGAGTGGGTGCTGCTACCAAGAGCAGCACTACTGGCACTCATCAAAGTTAGGCAGTGGGCCAGCTCATAGGCTAGCCAGTGCAAGTAGGATTAGGTTACCTGCATACTCCTTAACGGCTATTGTTTGTTTTCTCTGACTGGTGCATGCCCTGCCAAGCTTGCTTTCAGTACAGTCTGCTTACTGTAGCTGAGTTTGATTCCGTGCTTTCCCCAGTGACGGTGCTGACCTTCAACAGGCTTAGTAAAGCCCTCCCACAGTCAGGTCAACCAGGAAGTGGAGGGACGTTCTCCAGGTTCCCATCCACTGAACCCCAGCTTCCGATCTTGGACGGTAGCTACCTCCTCGTCAGCATACAAGACCTCGGGGGAGCCCAGTGTCTCCCCCCCCCCCGTCCCTTACTACACTGACCCTGCT
>BBXU01000192.1:0-18312 GCA_001598975.1 Parachlorella kessleri
GGGCGGCGCAGGCTCGGCTTGACCCTCTACTCACTCCCATGCGAGTGTGGGTAGGTAATAAGCAATCGTGAGGGGGGCATTTGTAGGAAGGCCTGGCAGTGGTGACTTTTAGAGCCAGTCAGAAGGACCGCAGCGACAGTATAACCTGAGGAATGTACAAGACAGCCGCTGCTCATCCCCACAAGTTAACCCAGGGCCACATTGCCTTAAATTATGCATACAATTCAGCCATCAATCAGCTACAGTTATAGCCTAAAAGTGGAACCCGCAGACGGCGAGCCTACCAGCTGGATGTCATTGTCAATGGACTTGGGCACTCCCACCACAGCGCAGGGGTGGCTTTGCCGCCCACACTCCAAGGCGATGGCATGCGCAGCAGCATTGCCGCCTGCAGAAAAGCAGCAGCCACATCGAGCAGGCTGCTAGACTGCAGCTGTGGTGGTGCGCAGGCAGCCCAACCTGGACTCGGTAGCAGTGGACGGCAGCAGTGGCAGGTCAAATGTGAAGCTGTCCCACAGCTTCCCAAACTTGCCGCAGCCCCGACTCCTTCCCAACGACCTCCGGCAGAGTCACACCGCCACTCCACCCTATAGCTCGATTGATTGCCAACCAAGGACGGCGTATTCAAGCCACCGTCGTGTGAGCGCCTTCCTCACCGTTGCCACCGATGACGAAGAGCATGTTGATGCCCCACAGCCGCAGCCGCTCCACGATCTCTGGGATCTTGGCGTTGCCCCGGGAGGTGCCCTGCGGCGGTGGCATGGCGGCGGCACAAGCAGCGTCAGCTGCACTAGTACCCTTCTCCCACAGCAGGCGGTGGCGGGGTCCACATAATGGGAGGGAGCAAGGCAGCAGCAGCAAGCAGCAGCAGCTGACCTCACAACAAGCCACCTCCGGGCGGACGCCCACTCGCACGCTGCTGGTTGGTTGAGTGATGTAATTAATTGATTAAATTGGGGTTTGTGTACTTTCTCACCAGCACTGTGCCGCCCTTGAGCTGGATGCCATCCACCCACTGGTGTGTCAGCTGCACCGGCTTGGCGTGGCGATCGAGGAAGCCGCGCAGCCCATACCGGATGCCAAATATCTGCGGGTGGAGAGGCGTGCAATGCAGCAACCGTGGTGGCCCAGCGCCTTCCCCAGCAGGTCAACAAGCATGCTGACAGCTGCAGTGCACCGCCCGGATTGGCAACTCATGCTACGCCACTTCCACAGTGAGCTGCCCAAATAGACCGAATGAAGGCCCTCTACGAGCCTCTAATGCAAGAACAGTGCCGACATTAGCGTCCAGCTGCAGACCGCGGGTATGAATAAGGAAACTTCACCCTCCTTCCCTCGAGACCTTCCCCATCAACAAGTCCTCTCTTGGGCTGTCATCTCCACCCCTCTGACTAGTTAGGGGAATTTACAGAGAAGGCAGGTCTGCCTTCATAATTTCCTCTTCCCTCCGAACCTTCCACGCAGATGACCAGCCCCTATCTCCCCCCTTCCCCCCCCCACACACACACCACCACCTGTCCCTTCCCCTCCATTCCCACGTACCTGGTCCTCTGGCACCCCATAGTCATCCAGCGTGTACACAATGTTCTGCACGACGTCGTTCAGGCCTGGACACAGTCCGCCACACGTCACCACCGCCGCAGTCACTTGCTTGGGGTCTGCAGCCAGCAGGCAGGCCAGGGGGACACGTTGGCCGGCTGGCCAGCCAGAATTAAGGCCACCACTACACTGACCACCATCGCGCACTGCAGCGTGGCTGGTTTGGCCCTGTTGCATGCAGGACCCTGGCATACAGCTGGCATCCAATGAAATGAAATGAAAAGAAACAAAAGGAAAGGAAATCCTCCACTGCAAGGAGGTCATAGTTCCAGTAAGGTTTAAGACCATGAGCAGAGTCTCATTCACGTGCCACCAGAAACCCGGCCTGGGATGACAATATGCAGTCCTTGGTCTGTAACAGTGCAGCAGAGCAGCCGCTGCCCGCTCACCAAAGTAGACGGTCCTGCGCGGTCCTGACCGCAGCGCAAAGGGCGGCAGCGGCATGCAGATGGTGCTGGAGGAATCAAAGAGACCCTGGGAACAAGTGGCGCCTGCAGCCCAAGTACAGGAGCAACTGAGCCATACAAGCAGGAATGGGCCCTCCCATTGTAGCAGCCTGCCAGCGTACCAGCACAGAAGGCTACTCAGCGGAGCAGCCAGGTAGCAAATGGATGCTGACGATCTCCGGCTCTGAAACCATGCCACTCATGTCACCGCCCACCAGTCCGCAGGTGTAGCCATGAGATTCACACATCAGTGCCCGGCACAGGTCTCACCTGATGACTCTGGCGAGTCGTACTGCATGATGCTGATGGCAACCAAGTCCGAATCGCCAACTGCACCAAGTGCAACCGCTGGTGTCACACACCCGCCAGGTCGTGTGTCCTTCTTACCCTCAGCACGAGTTTATCCCTTCATCTACACAGCAAGTGCCTCAACAGCTAGCAGCTAACGCCTGTTTGAAGAGGCTTGCCACTGCATGACATCGACAGGCACAGGCTGCTTCCCATGCAGCGACGCGGCGTAGCTCCCGGCTGGCCAAGTGACGCACCGAAGCCGCCGCCGGCGTTGTTGTCCACCACGAAGGGCGAGTCTCGCGCCTGGAGGCTGCTCCGCAAGTCCTTGATCTTCAAGAACTCTGCAGGCCAAGCTAGCATATATGGTCACTACTTCTCAGCCAGAAGTCCCCGCCAACCTCATCAACACTGTGGCCTAGGGTTTCAAGCGGCCAACTAATCGGTCCGCTGAGCAAAGCCATGACCGTTCCCAGGCCTGCCCGCATGTGTTTAGCTCGCCATCTTGTAAAAAACGACATAGAGGCACCGACAGTCACTGCTTGCTGGTGCAGCCTGAACAGCAAGCCCTCCCAGAGCACCCAAAGCCCAGGGCAAGTGGGGTCAGTAACCCACAGGGTTCCTCCGTTTTTAGAGATACCACCACTTGATCACAACCCACCAAGGCCGTCGTATCTCGTCGCCACTGGCACTATGTCGGCATAGTCTTTCTCCTGTTCCTGCAGCTGGGGCTTGGAGGGTTCTGCTGCAGGCTGGGCAGGGATCCCCGTTGCAGGCTCCCCTGTAGCCGTCATGGCGACTGGTCTAAACCTCCTGACAATCCCACCAGCCTTGCAAGCTCGGGACCAAGTCACACGAGGGACCGGAGGTCTGGGTTGGGCCCCTGAAAGCATCCAGTACAGGCCCGTCAGCAGCTTCTCACCGTCCCATATACAAGCTAGATCTCTCAAGGTGGCACCAAACTGTTTCAGCGCCCTACAGGGTGGAAACGAGTCCACGCTGGCATTGTTTTCCCGGGCCATTGAAGTAAGTGCAGCTAGGCAGCAAGGCAGGGGAAGTAAACCCCTTCATTAGGATTCCGTGCCAAAGTCAGGTTGCTGTGATCGTGGGAGCACCCTTTGCACTGTGAGATTTGGATGTGTGTAAAAGCCCAAAGTAACGAAAGTTTCGGTAACGAAGCTTTTAGACGATAGCCGTGTCTGCAGTGCTGAATGCCATGGGACTGGATGGTGGTAAGTTGCTTTCCTCTAATGACCTCCATATTGGTGCCTGCCATCCTGGGCTAGAAGGTGAAGAGCAGCAACTCTCATACTGTATTGTAAAATGCAGGCACCATAATAAGCAGGTCCGATGGTAAGTGCTAATCTGGCAACTAAGGGCTGTAGCTCGGCTTCAGCTGCCTGCTAGTAAGCCACTCCCAGGGCCCAAGCAAACAAGGGTGTGCTATCTTGTATTCTACCTCTAGTGTTGCGGGGGGCAAGCTGGGAGCTAAGTCAGGCAGACAACTCCCGGTCCACACGTGGCGGCAGCATCAGCGCCTCCCATGTTCACAAGAAGCGCAAGCTAGACACCAAGTCGGAGAGGTGCGGGCGCGGGCACTTTGCAAAGCAGCGCTGCACGCCCCATGCATCGTCAGGAGCTGGCCGCATGTTTCAGCCTCAGCCAGTATGTGGGTTGCAGTGTGCCTCCGCCAGGGCACAGCGAGGTCTGACAGCGACAGGCGCTCCTTCACGGCCGCCTATGTTGTGCAGAGTTACCAAGTGGACAACATGTGCACTTAGTGGCGAGCCGCTCAAGGCCCCAGTTGTGGCCGACTTCCTGGGAGCCCTCTACAACAAGGCTGCAGTGCTCGAGTTCCTGCTTGCTCGAGCGGGAGTCTTCAATGATGAGTCTGAGGTGCACCGCTACCTGAACCAGATCAGGGCCTCAGGGGGCGCCTTTGACCACATCACATCCTCCAAGTAGGTTGCCGCCAGCGTGGCAGATAACATGTTATATACTTTGAACTGCCCGGCAAGCATGACAGTGCCAAGCCCCATTCCACATGCGCTTATCACAGTTGCTTCACCGCCAAGGGTTCCTTTGTGTGTCCCAACGTGCTGCCAGGGCGTTGGTGTAAGCGCTGGGGTAGCGTTTCACTCTGCGCAGGGATGTGTTTGAGGTGCGCCTGGGGGACCAAGAGCAGGCCACCCCTCCTGAGACAGATGCTAGCCAGCAAGCAGTCTACCGCTGCCCCATCACCGACCTGCCGTGCGACAGTTACCCATTTGTTGCACTGGCCACCTGTGGCCATGTGTTTAGTGAGCGGGCGCAGCGGGAGATGAAGGATGGCACGTGCAGCCTCTGCGGCAAGTAAGTATGTCAGCTGGCTGGGGACACTATGGGGAGGGGTTTGCCTACCCATGCAGTTCGACGTTCACGCCTGCATGGGAGGTATACTGCGGAATTTTAGAAGTGTCGTGCTTGTGGCAGTCCTATCATGGTCAGTGGTTGGCAGCGCCAAGGCAGGGCGAACATTCCTACGGTAAAAGGGCATATGTCATTTACCACTGTTGCCAGATGGAAGGCTGCCAAGGCCCGCTTGCAAACATTTTCCATGTCGTTGCAGGGCGTTCCGACCGGAAGACGTTATACCAGTCAATGGCAGCACAGAGCAAGTTCAGCAGCTGAGAGAATTGCTGCCAACAAGGAAGAAAGGTACAAGGAAGCGGAAAGCAAAGAAGGATGATGCGCAGCAAGACAGCGAAACGCCAGGCTGCAAGCATTGATAGTTGTAGCTGCTGGGACTGCTTCTAAGGGGTACTGTTATGACGCATGCAGATCAAGCGGTTCAGTGTGATCAGCAAATGGTCACTGATACAAGGGGCCAGCCCATCATACATGGTATTTCAAAGTGCGTGTGGGTGTGTCTGGCGGTGTGGGAAACCTCCCCGATGATATTGCTACTGGCTGCGTTGAAGCTCATCTAGCTATACCATTTTTGAGGCATTATCAATTCACGAAGGCTTTCATCACACTTGCCATGGAAGCCTTGCTGGTCCCGCTATGCATTTTGCTGCTGTCGCTGAGCCTCCCGCAGCACCCGCACCACTGACTCAAATGCAAACCACTCGGGAATGTGCTCCCCTGCAACATGGGACATAACCTGCTTCAGTCCAGTTGCACCTACTCTTCCAGTGGCTTTAGCTTATCTTTGGGGAGAGAACTACTGGCTCAGACCTCAGGCAAGACTCAGGCTCATTCTGCATCCAGCCCTGTCAGTCCAGCCCAGCTCTCACTTCCTGTTTGCACTACCTGCTACCCATGCTAATAACCCTTGAGAAGAGCCCTTGAACACTGCTGGGACGGGTATCAATTAGGTGGCACGCTGGAGCAAAAGAGCATGCCTCCAGTCTTTTAATGTATTATCCACCAATCCTGCAAACCAGAGCAGGAGCCATTCTCCGCAGCACTTACCGCTGCGCAGCATCTGCCTGAACTTGGTCCCTGACAGCTTCTTGACACGCAGCTTCTCTGCCTCTGCCAGATCGGCAGTGATATACCTGCAGCACAGGAGACAGCCTTACACTATGCACTTGAGGGCCCTAGCTGCACTTGTCTTGAAGAAGCAAGCTCCCCTCCCGCAAGAGTCCCAACTGCACCTCGTCACCCTCATTGCAGCTCCATGGCATCCTTCAGCAACCTCTCCTTATTTTGCACCACCTAATACCATCAACACACTTACCTTGCAGCTAACAACTTTTACTTTTGTCAACTGCACCCTCCAGTGAACCAAAACGTTTCCATTCGCATTGCTTGCACCAATTCAAAATGCTTACCCCTTCTCCTCCGTGAAAACCACATTGAGTGACGGCACGGTCTGCATTCCCAGCTCCGCAGCATGCTGCTTGGCAAACTCCTGGGCATCATAGGGCCCATAAAAGTCCTCCCCTGTCAGGCTGCTCTTACATCCGGCCATGTCGCGCCCGATGATGAAGTGTGTGCAGCCTGCATTATGCAGCATTATGCAGCTGAGCGATGCAAACATCTGGCAGGTATCAGCCCGACTCCCTTGCCGTGTCTCCACTTAGGACAGTTTCCAGCAGTTGTTCACTGGAGCACTACTTCTTAGCACCAGACATACCTTTGCAGCTAGCAGTGCACAGGTGCAGCGCAGGCTCCGTACTCCCAGCTCCCTACTCCTCTAGACCAGCACACCTGCTACTGCTCTGGCTGCTAGCTGCTAGCTGCAACTAGACCCAGTTGACAATGCAAGGCGAGGACACTCAGCCAGCCACACATCCGCCCGACCACCCACCGTAGTTCTTCCGTATAATCATATGCTGGATGGCCTCCCGAGGTCCCGCCATGTGCATGGAGTAGGGCAGGTATGCCCACCTGCAGGACAGTGTCTGGTGCAAGGCTTGCTGGTAAGGCTTGCCAGGCATGGCGCTCAGGCGATCCCGGGACGTGACTCCTACCACGGCACCTCACTAGTGTATTTTGTGGAGAAGTGGGGCTTGGGCAGCGGGCGGCCACCACTGGCCAGGAAGGCTAGAGGTTTGCACTGACCTCACGCGAGGGTTGGCCACCTCCCTCTGCAGCACCTCATAGGTAGAGTAGCGTACAATCCCAGGGATGTCATCGTCCTGCGTGGGGCCGCAGGTTGGGTGTACCTGCACAGCGCCCATGGCGTGGGGGGTGCATGGGGTTTGGGGGAGGTGGAGGCACTGTATGCCCGTGCTTTCCCTGCTTGCACCATTAGTGCCGGCCTAAAACCAGCATCTGTCACAACTCAGAGCAAGCCCTCCTAATTTCTTCTTCCCCTTAAGACTCATGCAAGCTGAGCCGCACACAGAGTGCGGCAGAGCATGGCATCATCGAGAGTAGGGTTTGAGCTTGTAGGAGGCCGCCGGCTCTGTGGCGGTTACCCTTTACCGTGAGAGGCAGCAGCACCAGCAGCGCTGCCAGCAGCAGCCATATCAATTCCCAGCCACCCAGCTAGCCCATGCTGCTACTCACCAGCACCACGCCGCTGGCCTCCACGTTGGGCGCCTCCAGGGCGCGCATGAACAGCTCGTAGTGCGCTCTGTGGATGGGGTTGCGGCACTGGAATGCCACGACATGGGTCTGCTCTGGCAGGGAGGCTCTCACCTGCTGCGGAGTCTGGCAGGGGAACACCCTGCTGGCAGCAGGGACGCCGTTAAGCCTGCTGTACAACTGCTGCCACGATGTGCCAGCTTCTGACACGTCCTTTTGGACCGGCGACACACACCACCACCCCAGCCAAGCATGGTCCATGCATACAAGTTGGATGCCCTACAGCTCCTACCGCCCGACACTTGCTAACTTTCCCAGCGCCCCATGCAACAATCCGACTCCAAGCACGCTTGCCAATGCAACCAGCCAAACACCATTTCCGCACAGGATTAGACATACAAGCATTGTCGTTCACACCCCGCGCACCCTCAAAGCTCAAGCCCCACACCCAGGCCGCTTGCTTCCGCATCACCCACCTTTTGGGCAGTTCCAGCCCTGTCACACGGCCGCCCAGGTACCAGCGCCCCCGCTCCGTGGCCACCATGTGCACCGCCGGATGCTCCAGGCTGGTGGAGCCATAGCAAGCCTTGGCCTCCGCAACCTTGTTGGGCACCCAGCGGCTTTCCACGTCCAGTACAGCCACCTCTTGGCCGCGGTATGTGAGCAGCACCTGGGAAAGGGAGGGGTTAGCAGCACGCAGGGTGGGCTAGTTACTGAGGCAAGGCTGGGACGTCGGTACTACCTAGCAGGTGTGCCCAGCGTCCCCACCAGGTTCGAGTGAACAGGCGCTCTTTGCAGATTCAGCATTTAAATGTGCAACAGTACCTTGTGTCCAGGCCGGATGGCATCATTGTTTGTGTCCTTCACAACAGGTAAACCAAAGAGGAGGCCGTTGGGGAGCCTGCAGGAGCCAGCCTACACAGGCTCAAGGAAAAGAGTCCTGCACGCGACCTGCCTAACCCAAACAAGCAACACCGTCTGCATGGTTGCTATTTTGGAAAAGCGGACCATAAAGTTGACCAATCCAAGCCTACCTCATATCGTGCACAACAGATTGGTAGGCATCCTCATTCATAAACCCCTCCAGAGGTGTGAACCCCCCCACTGACAGCAGCTCCACATCGCAAGCCTGCGCCACTTATGCAAGAGTGAGACTCGGGGGCTCCAGGCACAGTTTATTCAACACCTGTAGACCTTAGACATTTCCTGGCTGACCTTGCTCATCACTTTAAGACATTAGACAGTTCCTGCCCTTGCCCGAGTCTGTGAAGGACACAGCTGAATGGAATACCTGGCGCTCTGTGAGCTCCACGCTGTAGTTGCATGCCGCCTTCAAAGATTCTGCCGCCTTGCCAAACACATGCGTGTCCACCACCTTCTCCGCCCCATGCGGCAGCACCCTGCCGTCCGAGCCCCTGCTTACTCATGCAGTGGACATTAATGTAAGAGACGGTAGCGGTCCATACAGGGTGCCCAGGTAGAAAGCCACTGCTTCAACAAGAGCTCGTCACTCCGGCAGCTTACCAACTGGTGCTTAGCCTCCTGGCTGCTGTCAGGCCCAAGCCTTGTAGTCCAGGGCCCGCCTACACAGTGTTTGCACACAGCTACATTTGCGGGCCTGCTGCAAAACATTTAAACAACCCCCAACTACCTGGGAACCAACTCTGTTGCGAAAGGGCGAATAGCAGCGCGAATTAAGGCACCTGACTTAGTACCGAGGGCACCAAGCTGACTCCCTGGGCAAGAGAGCGAGCCAAGGTCAGCATCCTTTGATATTGTAACGGGCACCACTGATGGCTGGCACCGTAAGCTATAGGCTTCTATCGAGGCTTCACAACGCTAAACTGATCATCAATCCCCTGAATTGGGTCGTCTTACCATGAAAGGCTGGTCGCCATTTGCGCGGATCCGGCGGGAACTCCTGGGGTACCGCGACCAGGACGAGGCGCTGCCATGGGCGTTGCAAGTCTCTAGGTCGATGTTATGATAAATGAATTTTGTGCCCTTGCACATAGTCTGGGCTCGAAAGGTGTGACCGCGTAGGTTTTCCTTGTCTGCATCATCAAAGTGCACTAGGCAAGTTATCCCTATCCCAGGCCTTCCATCCCTGACCCAGTGTTATGGGTGTTTGGCAGGCGTGACTTGACAACATGGACGTAATGGCACAGCAGCAACAACCCGCAACGGCCACCACACTGCCAGTTGCTCAATTGCTAGACTCCTCCAGGTATTCAGTTGTTTTAAAGTTGACTTATTACTAAGTCACATCCACTTGCCGCGTGAGCTGTATGTTGTGCCCTGCAGGATGTTCTTGGCAGGGGGTGCAGCCGGGGCGGTGGCTAGGACTGCTACAGCCCCACTCGACCGAATAAAGCTGCTGTTCCAAGTTCAGGTGCGTGACGATTTGGCACAGTCCAAGCCGTGGGGCTGCACCCTTTTAACAAGTAGAAGAACAAATTCGCTTCTTGCCCAAGTAAACAGCCTATGTGTGCCGCACCGGACAGCTCTTTGAACACCCCATGACTCATCAAATGCAGGCAGTGCCTAGCGCCGGAACTTCGGCTACAGCATACACCGGGGTGGGGCAAGCGGCAGCCAAAATATTCAGGTGGGCCAGCAGGTTGTGCTTGCTAAACGTCATGGGTGTGTATAGATAGTGAAACCACGAACAACTTCCCTTGCAGGGAAGAGGGTGTGCGCGCCTTCTGGAAGGGCAACGGTGTGCAGATGGTCCGCATATTCCCCTACTCCTCGGCGCAGCTTACAAGCAATGACATGTACAAGCGCTTGCTGGCCACCCAGGTCTGGACGCCGCAGCAGCTGTGCTTGCCTCATCCTTCTGGCAGGGTCTGAAAGCCTGACCTGCAGCCCGGCTCATCATCCACACCCTAGCAATGGGTACCCGTTACCGGCATCAGTTCTTGTGCAGGAAGGGGAACTCACTGTGCCGCTGCGGCTGACAGCAGGGGCATGTGCAGGCATGACGGCCACAGCCCTCACTCATCCGCTCGACGTGGTGAGGCTGCGGCTGGCGCTGCCCAATAGCGGCTACTCAGGTGTGGCAGCTGCCCAGCTATTCGGCGGTTGGTTCCGTGGGGTGAGGAGCTTCCTTGCCTATGCCGGGCTGCAAGTGGGGTGGGGTTGGCCAGAATCTATTGTACTAGATGGCAGACTGACTTTCCTGGCGGGCAAAGACCAAGAACCGGTTCAGACTGGTCTGCTTGCAGGCATGAGCAACGCGTTTGCCACCGTTGTCAGGACGGAGGGGCTGGCAGCTTTGTACAAAGGGCTGCTGCCCACGCTTATAGGCGTCGCCCCGTACGCTGCCCTTAACTTTGCCACCTATGACCTCATGAAGCAGCAGCTGTACCATGGATCGTACGACAAGTCAGTGGAAATTGGGGTGGCGACCTCGGGCAGCAACTGCTCGTGCACCTGCTGTGCATGTGCTCTACCATGTGTGGAAAGCATTGATGTACAGCGTGCCCGATTTTGACGGCATGTTGGCAGCAGGGTGTGCGGGGGACAGCAAAGCAGCGTGAGGGCACCTGCGCTGAGAGGCGATGAGATGGGGAGGGATGAAATCACGCATAGCAGTACAGCCACGCTGTGCTTCACCAATGGGTGCAGGCGGCAGCATCCTGTGGCCAACTTGCTGCTGGGCGGGGTGGCAGGGACCGTGGCTGCCACCACTTGCTACCCGCTGGACACAATACGGCGGCGGATGCAGATGAAGGGCAGGATGTATGCGAGCCAGGTAGGTGGGGTGGGGGCTGCCCACCTGGCCGCTATGAGGGGCATCGATTTGTATGGGGTGGTGACTGTGGTGCTGATGGGGGATGACCAGTTAGCCTGAAAGCCAGGTGGAAATCTGCACTTGCATAAGAGGGAGGCGGGGCTGCATGTTCGACTGTCTTGCACAGTTAGCATCGCGTAGTCTTACAGTGTACACCCACACCATCATGTTTGCTGTGAGTTCCCTAGCGGGAGAGGGCTTACGTGTGCACCAACTCTAGGAAGATGCGACCCTGGCAGCCATGGCATTGTGGACCTACTACAGCTGCACATCCATGTCATTGCAGGCGGACGCCTTTGCCACCATTTGGCGGCAGGAGGGCCTGCGAGGTTTCTACAGGGGCTGGGCCGCCAACACCCTGAAAGTCGTACCACAAAATGCTATGCGCTTTGTAACGTGAGTGTGCGACCTCTTGCAGTTGCTGGCGGCCTGCTGCTGTCGGCTATGCCCCACGATTCTGCTATGGGGTGTGCATGGGGACGAGGTAGGGTCTGCCCTTGCTCAGTGGCGCCTGGGCCATTCTGGGGTTGTGATGAGACTGGCAGAGATTATATGCCTACCACCACAGATACTAGCGAGCCAGTGCTGCTCCGTGGGCTTGGCGCGGTGCAGACATGTCCCGGATTTTCCTCATGCAGGTATGAAGCCATCAAGAAGGTCATGGGTGTGAAGAAGGCCAAAACGGACACTTAGGCCTGTGCTGTGCAGCACTACTGGCCTGGCGATGCGCGAGCATCATGCATACCACTGGTCATGAAACAGCAAACCTGGCAAAAATCTCCATGTACTGGCTGCTGCCTCCTTGGTTCTTTTGCAAGCTAAGACTTGGTAATGTTTTTGGGAAGCCACCTGTCCCTAATGGAACTGCAATAGACTGTGCGGCCTTACCTCAATTTGCTTAGGCAGCAGGTGTGCTGGCTGTTCCCCTTTCATGCATGTGGCGGTCATTTGACAAGGCCGTCAAGTATGGGAGTTTCCGCCCTGCTCAGTTTACTCCATGTCTTGTACATGCTGTACTTCCACTGCTGCCTCAGAAATAGCTGGCCAAGCTGGACTGGATGTTGTTACAGACCCTACCTATGAGCAGAGGCTGTACATCCAGCGTACTGCTAGGCGTACCAGCGGCAAGTTTGGGAAGGATTTGGCGTGCGAAGCCCAAATGACACTCTCCTACCTACCTATCAGCATGGACAACTACCGCCCAGCAGTCACAAGGGACTCTTAAGGCAAATGACGTATGTACGAGCACACCTTCCTTTGACTAGCCTGCCTAGGAACACCGCACTGACCAGCAGCAAGGTCTAGCGCAAGTGTTCCTGTTGCTCATGTTGCTGGTGCTGCTGTCGCCCTGATGCTGCCCAGCCGGCATGCTGTGCCTGCGCCTCTCGCGCGACGGCTGCACCACTGCTGCTGGCCAGCGCTAGATCTGGCGTGGGTACTGCTCGGAGCGCCCATACCACAAGCGCTACCAGGCGATACATGTAGTACAGAAGGAACCAAAGTATGGGCAGCCATGCCAAGCACCTGAGGTCGGCCAGCGGCCGCAGGTTGAACCGCTTGCCACGGCGCCGCAGCCGCACAAGGAACTCCTGCACCGGGGTGGTACCCACTATCATAACTTTTGAGCATTGTCTTGGCCTTGGCATCTTAATCACTCCTAGGGACGTGATGATAATGGGACTTTCTTTCCTTTGGTGAGTCTGGTGCCATACTGCTACAGCATACTGCACACACCAGAAACACCCTCGGGCGTAGATGCAATATTCTCCACATACTAAACTCACTGCTGCAGCTGGCTTGAAAAACCGCCATGCCACACTTACACCCCATGCTTAAACAACTCATTTTTGCAGGCACAACAGGAGGGCCATGGCGGGCATGCCTCAGCCCCTCTTCCCCACTGCAGTATACCGCACCTGGAAGCGGTTCTCAGGCGGGTCTTCCTCCGGGCTCCAAGGCCTGTCGAGGCCCAGCCAGGCGTTGAGGCTCATGCTGAGCGCCACCAGCAGCCTCACCAGCAGGCCTAGCTCGAAGGAGGCGATGGGGCGGGTCAGGGGGTCGCCCTTGTACCGCACGTCACGCCAGCTGCTGCGTGGAAGCCTCTGCAGGCAAGGGGAGTGAGCGGCCGGCAGGCAGCAATAGTGAGAGGTAGAGGGACATGACACTGGCGTAGATGAGTACCATGGACGTATCTTGCTTCCTGAGCTGCAGGTGCTTGCTGCAGTTCATATCCGTTGAAGAGCTGCTTGAACTACATCCCTGGCCACTGCCTGCGCATGCTGGCTCCTCCGAGCGGGTGAACAGCTTGACTGCCTTCCGGCATGCAGCGCCATTTCATGCAACCACCCACATACCCTGCTTGCTGTCAGCTGCCAAGCAGCACTTGACACACTGCTCCACCTGCCCTATGCTACCAGAGCCCTGCCGGGTCAAAGGAGGAGTAACCTTGAACCGACAAAGCAGCCTCACACGGCGTAGCTTCCACTGCGGTGGGCCCCGGACGAGCTGCACACCTGTGCAGCAGCACAGCTTTCCAGCCCTCCATTGATCCCCTACCGCCCACCCTTACTGGCACTTTGCCCTCTTACCCCGCTTTCTTCACTACGGCGGCATCCCCAGCAGCTTCATCTGCGGCGCTTCCTTACCGGCACAACATCCTCGTACTGCGCCGCCTCCACCGCGTCAGCATGCGCAGCAGCCGCATCCTCCTCCCGCGGCAGCTGCCCCAGCGGCAGCGCCGCCTCCAGGCACGCCTTGAGCCTGGCGTGCACCTCGCGCTTGAGCAGGTGAGAGGAGATGTGAAGCAGGTCCCGCGCAGTCAAGGCCGCGCTGCCGGGGGCGGCGGCAGCGCTGGCCTCGCCTTTGGTGGCGGCTGGAGGTGCTACGCCTTGGGCTGTCATAAGAGCAAAGCCAGGGCTGGCCTGCAGCAAAGGGAAAAGGGGCCACGCAACTCAGTCCGCCTGCTGAATGGCCAGGACGAAGGGGTAAACAGCCTGTGCCGCTGCCGAGGGACCCAGTGCCTGTGCAGCTCTTATGACAAACGTGGCGCGAGTTTTGGCCTCATGCGGCATGCCCTCCCTCCAGCCTTTACTATACACATCTGGACAACCGCTTTGTTCGATGCTGCACTATGTGGCATCATGCAACCAAGCGCACGTGGTCTGTTCCATGCACGCCTGCGACTTACCCGAAGGAGGGGCGTGTCCCCCATCACGTTGACTGTAGCAGCCACCTCCCAGTCATACGCTTGCTCCGCCAGCCACGGCAGCAGCTCAGCAAAAGGACCGTCCGCCCGCCGCGGTTGCATGGCTGCACCGGCACCAGCAGCAGCAGCAAGCAGCGGTGGCTTTCATGCCTGATATGGTGCTGAGGTTGAGTAAGCAACCACGGGACAACACACAGCTCCCAGCACAGGTGTCTGCTTTGACGAATGGGGATGGTAAGACAGTGTCTTGCCGGTCTACTGTGAGTGCCACCCCCTCCTGGCAGGAAGAGGCTCCCTGCTTAGGTGGTCCTGGCACACTCTCTCCGCATGCTCTAACTGCCCTAGAAGGAGCCTCGCCTCACAGCGTGCCGGTGCATGTACACGATCACACCAGCATGCCCCCCATTCGTCCGTCCTCCCACCAGCAGACCTGTGCCCCTACCCAACAACCTCCATCCAAGCACGACAGCACCTCCCGGCCATCTTTAGCGGCCCTTCCACCAGGGAAGTGCCACCCTCATGCTACGCTATCCCCCAGTCACACGCCCAAGCATGTGTCACACCCCAAACCCTTATCCCCCCCTCTATCTACCCACCGATGTACTTGTTGTAGTCCCTCTCGGCCCTGCCCAGCAGCTCTCTCAGCTCCGGCGCCTCCTCCAGCACGCTCATCACCGCCACCAGGTCCTGCGCCGCGCTCTCGCCCCGCACCTCCATCCGGGCCACGCACAGCTCCAGGAAGAGCGGCAGCAGCAGCGTGTAGAAGGGCAGGTTGGACAGCACGTGGTTCTCCCACTCCCGCCGGTACCTGCAATCAGCGAGCGCCGCACACGGGTCAAAGGAGGGGTGAGTACGTGGGGAAGGGGGCGGGAAAGAGGCAGGTTGCAAGGCCACCTGGGGACGCTGCGGGCACGTCGCTGCTCGTTGGCTGGCTAGTTTGCAAGTTGTCAGTAAAGAGGTGCCTAGACACGCCACCAACTGGCAGGCAGGAAAGTGGGGAGCATACCCCGGCAATGTAGAGCAAATAACGCCTTTAAAGCTATTGATGCTCCAGGTCAATCGTCACTTGGGGAGCATACCCCGGCAATGTAGAGCAAATAACGCCTTTAAAGCTATTGATGCTCCAGGTCAATCGTCACTGGAACTCATTGATAGACCCAAGATATCTCTGTGCAGCGCAGAGTAGCCCCTCCAAAGCAGCCCGCACATTGAAACCCCACCACTCGTCCACTTACCGCAGAGTGCCGTCCTGCGGCCCCTTCCCCGTATCTGTCCAGTGCACCCGGTGCACCAGATCGCTGACATGCGCTGTGAGGTGAGCTGTGATGGGGCTGTGCCCCGGGGCCGAGGCGAAACCGCCGGGCGCCAGCGCAGGCGCCGCAGAGGCAGTGCGCCAGGGCGCCAGGTAGGCGAGGAAAGCGCGCAGCATGGGCTTCATGCTCCGTTGGTCGGGCCACATGGTGAAGGCCCTGGGGAAAAGGGGGGGAACAATGCCACTGGGTTTCAAGCAGTGAGCGTGGAGGGTGGGAAGCAATACAGGAAGCAAGGCTGGCGACTTTGCTCCTCACGGAAGGCGCAGAAACAGGCCCGCACATGCCAACAAGCGGGCCATCACCAACTACATGCACATCCTGCAAGGTGGTATATAAGCTGCCATAAAGGTGCACTCCACACTAACTGGATGCAGGGCCCCACCTGTGGAAGAAGCGGAAAAGGCGGCGGGCAAAGGCCTGCGAGGGGGCCTGTGCCGCGGCTCCCAGGCGCTGAGGGCCGGCCAGGTGGTGGCTAAGCACCCGTCCCTGCGGCGCGTGCAGTGGGGTGGGGGCACCTGAGACTATGCACGTGCCTGGCCCCTCAGGATGCCAAGCATGTGACCCAAGGAAGGCCCGCTGCTTCACATGTGGCAACTTCACTCACCCTTATACACAACACGCATGAGCCGAGGTGAGTCCCTTCCCTCACGGGCCAGCAGCAAAGCCAACCTCTACATCCGGGGGCTCCCAGCTGCTTGCATACTGCTGCCAACCAGTCCCGCAGCGGGGACATCACTGCTCGCAAGCACCACCCAGCACGGCCTTTTTGCCTGGGGCCACACAGGCACCACGAAAGAGCAGTGACGTGCAGGCCGCCTACTCGCCTGCTGCACAGTCAGCGGCACCACGGTGTGCACCGGCGCCAGCGGCAGCCAGGAAACGGCGGCTTGGGCGGGCTGTGGGGCTCCGGACCCGTTGTCCACGCAGGTCACATACTTGACAAGTTCTCCCAGGGCTTCCAGCAGGTCCTCTGAGGGGGGCTCGTAGGTGGTCGACCTGCACGCGCACCACCCGGTCAACTTGCGCCACCGTCAGCACTCTCGCACTCCTGTGGGTCGCAGGGTTGCCTCTGCTCGGGCCCAGCTACGCAGCAACAGCTGTGAGGCCTGGCAAGTGATGCTGTGAACAGGAGGCAGCCAAGCGCACCAACAAATGAGCTGGTCTGAGCGCATCACCATCTGTGATGGAAAGGCATAAATGGAGAAGGGAGAATTTAGAAATTCGAAATGCAACTGTAAAATTGCCAACGTCGGATGAAACCAGCATCCCCACCGCGAGGATAGCTCGCCACAGCCACCAGCACCCCTGACCAGCAGACCAGCGCCCCTCTACTACCACCAACCACCACGACCAATCACTTGCCAAGCCTGCCCCACCGTCCGATCCCTCTCTCATCTCACCAGAGCGGCGTGAGCGCCGTCTGTGGTGCCGCGGGCGTGCGGGTGGCAAAATCAGCAGTGCTGGCCAGCGGCACGGGCTCGTCGCCGTCAGTCAGCCAGAACTCCAGCAGCGTTGAGTAGAAGGTCAGGCCGCGGGGGGTGGCAGCCTCCGAGCCGCCCTGCCGCTGGGCGGCGCCGCCACGGAAGAAGGGCGTGCCGGCTGTAGGGGGTCACAACTGAGCGGCAAGGGCTCAACACAGCCCACATGCGGACAAGGCCGGCATGGCCACGGCATTGTTTTGGTGGGTGCCATGCTGGTTTGGGAGGACCTGCTGGCTGGCTGGGCACATGGTGGGAGTCTGGTATGCACTGAAATTGCAGGAAGCAGGCGACTTGGCTTGCATGAATGGAACCCATGCTTGATCTAACCCTGGCAATTGGGGAACACGGCAGCAGGCTCCCAGCCGGACAACAGACGACGGCCCTTGAATGCTCAGAAGAACTATACTGTGCATGTCATGCGCACCTTTACTGGGTGACCCTGCAGCCGCCATCTGCACTTGCGTGGCCGGGCGGGGCAGCCAGTCCAGCAGGAACTGTCGCAGCAGCGCCATGTAGGGGTGGCGGAAGAGATCCGACTCCCTGCCGCCACGCGTGAGGTGCAGCACATCGGCTGCCTGCACAGGGCGGGGGCCAGGCGCTGGTTGGGGGCCTTCCCCATGCGAGACTGTACCAGGGTGTGTTGTATCTGCTCTTCAAGGTCCACACGTCCTTGTCATGCAATTCGAAGCAATACCGATGATCATGCATATGCACTCCAATCCTGCTGTCAGGTTCCCTATATATGAAGGAGATCCTGCTAAAGCAAGCAAAGTGTGGCGCTGCAAATGCAGCCTTCCTTTCAGGCTCGCATCTCGCAACGGCTGGAAAGCGCTGCACAGCCAGGCATATCCATGAAGTACTTGCACTGCTCCACTGCAGCCCTGCCCTACAACCCCCTCCACCTACACAAACCCTGGCAGGCTCTACCTTGCGCATGGAGTCACCCAGGCCCGCCCCCCGCGAGGCGATGGCCGCCTCAACCGCGCCCAGGTCCCCGCCCTTGAGCACGTAGAAGGCCGCCCAGAACACAAAGTACTGGAACACACCCAGGTGGATGTGTGGCCTGCCGCCCGCGTCATACACCACCGCCCCAGCATACTGCGGCCACCTCTCCAGCTCCTGCCTGCCGGAGGCCGCTGCTAGCATCATCTGCGCGGCCAGCCGA
>BBXU01000193.1:0-24924 GCA_001598975.1 Parachlorella kessleri
TTAAAAATGGGAGACAAGCTGCAAGCACATTGACAATAACACAACCGTAATCGTGAGTTACGAACCAACCGTGCTGGTTTGGGACACCAGCCAAATGGCAGAGTGTGCTCTGGCATCTCCAAGGGTATAAGCATGAACAAGGCGGGTGGAGAGTCAGGCTACCGCAGTGAGCTTCGCTTTGAGATAGGAAGGATGCGGGAAGGACCGTGGGCTGGTGCTGTGCCCCACCCACGACCACCGGAACGCTCCACAGGGTCCCACCTGAGTGTGCGTGGGGAGCCGCTCGCTGGGGAAGACAAAACGTATAAGTCCATCCGCGTCCGCTGCATAGCACGCAGTGAAGAGCACGCCTGTGGGCGCCAGCAGCCTCAGCAGCGCTTTGGCATCCGCCTCCTTGCCGCCCTGCACGCCCATACAAAGACTTTCTGTCTAGGAGCCTCGGCCTGCTCATTTTCAAGTGTTATAAGTCGCAGCAGTCAGACCTGGTGCCAGCAATACATGCAGAAAGCCCTCAAGTGGGGGGCCCGGGCCTAAGGCGCGGCTCTGAACTTGCTGGACCTCCGCACGAGAACCCACCTTGGCAACAAAAGTCAGCCAGGATACCCCGTCATAGCCAAAAAGGCGCCGCAGGAGAGTCGGGAAGCACTGCTCAAAGAAGCCTCGGAGGTTATCCCTGCAAGGCAGACTCTCCAAGGTGTAAAGGCGCCATCAAACACACCCCATCACGTGGACGCCAGCATCGGCTCAGGCGCTTACTTGTTGGATAGGACACACTCCTCAACAGCAGCACAGGCCTTGGCAAGCGGCCATTTGGGGTTCTCGAGTATTGAGTTGAGGCCTCCAAAGGATCGGGCCTCGTTGTACGTCATTGACAAGAGCCCAGGAAGTATGTCATATACAATCTGTTCATTGTTGATGTGTTCACATAGATCGTACAAGAGAGCATGTTTCTCCCTTCATTTTAGGGCGGGAGCGCATGCTTGTTTTGAGTCCGCAGTGTCCACTGACGTATCGATTGATGGGTGCATCCTGTGCCATCGCAAGTATATGAAGCATGGCCACCTACTCTGCAACTGCCACCCATGTTACCCAAGCCATCTCCTGCCATGCCGTGACCCTCAGCGGCAACCTGCTTGCCATCTGTCCTAACACTTCAGATGTTATTATCTTAGAGCGTGTGAGTGGTACCTGGCAAGTGATACAGCGCCTGGAGGGGCATGACCAAGTGGTATCTGGCCTGCACTTCACAGAGGACGGGCAGGGGGTTGTCAGACTAGTCAGCTCCTCCCACGACCGCAATAGCTACGTCTGGACGCGAGGGGGTGACAGTGGCACCAGCGGCGGCAGCAGCAGCAAGGGAAGCAGCAAGGGCAGCAGCTGGTCCCCAGAGCTGGTCATAACCAAGCTCTCCAGGGCAGGGCTGTGTGTGCAGTGGAGCCCTGGTGGCAGAAAGTTCGCAATAGGTAAACAAGTGTGCTTTTGCCCCGAATGCGGTTGATCCCCGCTTGATGTTAACCCGACAAGGTGTGTTCCTGTCAACCCTACGGGCAAGGCTTGTAAACCACTGCAGCACGGCCGGTGCTGCAGGTAGTTCAGAGAAGTCCGTCTGCGTGTGCTACTATGACAACAACAAGGAGCTGTGGGCCCCCAAGCTTATACGCAAGCAGCATGACTCCTCTGTCACGGCACTGGCCTGGCACCCGAGCGGCCATGTGTTGGCGACAGGCAGCACAGACGGGCAGTGCCGGCTCTTGTATGCCACCATACCAGGTGGGCTGTGTTGACGGTCTCAAAGGTATCCCAAGTCCTCCCCTTCCTAGCAGCTCAGCTGATACACAGATTGAAGGGCTTCACAGTAAAAGACGTCGTACTGCGTGCAATGACTTCCGCAGTGAGAGCAGCGTGCAAGGCCATCATTGCTGCGTGGCTGAACGGGCAGACTGCTTGTTGTGCAGAGGTGGATGGAAGCCCAACGGACGCGTTTGGCGCTCTGGGCAGTTCGAGGTTTGGAGAGATGCTTCTAGAATTGCCGAGCAACACCTGGGTACTTGCGGTTGCATGGTCACCGACCGGTGACACGCTAGCCTTCTGCGGCCAGGACTCCACCCTTACCCTGGTCTCAGGCCTGGACCTCGGAGACCCATCATCACTAAGCGTGGCAGCAGGGGGCAGTACTGGGGGCAACAACAGTAGCAGTAGCCACCGCCTGCAGCGGTTGAAGCTGCCAGGCCTGCCACTCAAATGTCTGGCGTTCCTAGCTGACAGCTTGCTGGTCGGCGCCGGCTTTGACTTCCACCCACTGCTTTTTCACCAGCAGAGGGATGGCCAGTGGCAGCTCGTCCACATGCAACAAGGTGAGGTGTGGGGTGTGTATTCCTAGCACAGAGCTGGCTAGCTGGCAGTAGCATGCAAGATGGCTGTCATCTTGCATGCTCGGGTGCTGAGCCTCCTATATGGCTTCCAACCAGCTGGATGAGCTGTCATATCCTCCCAATCTCCAAGTTTCCTTAGGGAGTCACCGGAAGCTACTTATATCTATCTGACGTCAGTCTACTAATGGACCTGTGAGGCTGGACAATACTTTGATACTACCAAGGCCCAATGTGCTGTGGTGTCACCCTGCCCTCACTCCTTGCGTACAGGTGAGCAGCAAGCCAGCAAGCCTCAGGCCGCCAAGGGAGGCTCCTCGCTTTCAGCCCGCATAAAGATGTTTGAGTCACAGGTCGCCAAGCCCCAGCCAGCTGCCAGTACTTCTGTGCAGACTGACAGCAAACGGACGGACGCTGCTGGCAGCAAGCTGCACAGCAACTGCATCATGTGCGTGACCCCCCCGGGCACCACTCGCAATGCAAACGCAGGAAGATTTCACTTCATCACCTCAGGCCTTGATGGCAAGGTTGTGGAGTGGCAGCTGCAGTTGCTCTGAATGGTGTTGCATACCTGCCTCTGTGTTTTTTACTGACCCTTAAAACAATTTATGCCTGCCTGCCCTGTACGAGGTGCTTTTCTACATTTACAGATATCCACAGTAGCCCTACTTGAAAGACTCCAAGCTTAACTTGGCCACTTACATGAGAAGCCTGTGTCTGAGGGAGCTGGGGACTGAATGCAGCACCAGCCGCCCATCATGGCTCAGTGACACGTATGAGAAGGGGTCAATGGGTGACCAGGCTGTCTGGTAGACAGCGTCCTCGTGGCCTGTGTAGTTCTGCACCCTGCCAGTCGGCGGCAACGCTTTCCTGGCTGGAGCCTTGCCCAGCCCTTTGCCGCTGGCCGCGGCTTTCAGCTGCTGGGGCCCCTCAGCAGCAGCCCCAACTCTGCTGGCCTTGGCACCTGCAGCGCTGCTTGCTGCACTGGCAGCAGCCGCGCTGGCTGCCGGCCCTGCCACTGCTGTCACTGCCACAGTTGTGGCTGGCCTTGCTGGCTGGGCTGTGGAGGCAGCGAGGTTGATGTGCCAGAGGGAGGCTGTGTTGTCGGAGGAGCAGGACAGCAGGAGGTTGTCACTGGTGGGGTTGAATGCAACCTTCCACACCTGCACACATGACATACAGGATACATATCTCCTTGCTGTGCTGATCAGGAGTGCACAGCACGATTTCAGCTGACTTTAAGGTACACAGGTGCGGCTACCAGGGCCATAGATGCTCACCCAGTGGTTGTGTGCCTGTAGGTCCAGCAAGGGGACTGACGTGCTGCCCACCCTGAGGAAAGGCAGCACACTTTGTCAGTCGGAAGTAAGGCTGCAATCTTGCGCCTGTCAAGCAGCTCCCACTTAATAGGCCACCACCTTTGCTGGTGCAGAGTTATTTATGTACATATTTCACTGATTGCTCAGGTTTGGCAAGCGTCCTACTTTGGCTTAACCTATCCAGGAGACTTACCGCATGTCCCAGAATCGAATGCGCCCATCATCCCCACAGGATGCCAGTATGTCTTGACGCTGCTTGGCAAAGTCCAGGTGCCGGATGGGCAGCAGGTGAGCATTTTGTATAAAGCTTTGCTTCTTCCGCTGCCTTACATCCCAAACCTGTCATCAAAGTAGGATGAAAAATTTGCTTACATACATGCATGCCAGCGTTTATGATTGGCAAAGCTCAAACATCAAGTGTTCTCTGCACCGGGAGCCGGGAGATCTGCATTTGACACACTAGACTCTGGCACTGCAGCACCTGGATCTGCCCGCCCTCCGCTGTGCACATGCGACTGGAGTTGTTGGGGTCGAAGGCTGCGCAGCCCAGCTCATGTGACTCTCCCTCCAAAGCCTTGCCTGAAACCTGCGGCCATAAGGCAGGCTGGTCAGCAGGAAGTCTTGCCTTCATGATGTCCTGGAGCTGTGTGTTCACCACTCGCTCCCATGCTTCCCAGAACCAGGCCATTGTGAATGTTCATAGTAGCCATTCTGAGCCTACAGGGGCGATTGACAGCATGTGGTTGACAGGACCTGTATCTTAGCTAAAGCACCTCTTGTAAGGCACAGCGGGCAGATGCTCACCTCTACACCCGCCTCTCGGACATGCCACAGCTGCACCTGCCTGTCCTCGAGCGTGAACAACGTAGAGCTGTCTGTTGCGTTCCACCGCAGCTGCCTTACCCTGCTGGTGTGCTGAGACGACAGGTCACACAGAGGGGTCACCTTTGACGCCAGCGGCTGCGCTTTGAACAGTGCTACTCCAAACTTGCCTCCTGCGGTGTACATCACGGCTGTTGCAGGGCGCTCGCCTGTCCACAGGCAAGCGCCCGGTCGGTATATATCATATATGTCGTTCAGCGTCCAAGACATGCCGATGCGGCCTGCAAACCCACCTGGCTGGCTGTGCACGGTGCCAAATAGCGTGCCATCGGTGGGCGAAGCATCAATATCCCACACCTCACTTGGGTGGCTAAAGGCGGCAGCTACACGCAGTCCTAGCTCCTCATCATACTCCACAAGGAGCACCTGCACCAGGGAGGACATTTTGGCCCTGATGGCAGGGCACCCCCCCGAAGGGAGTGACCAGGCCTTCTGACTATTGTAGTGGCAAACCTCGTTATGGGAGCGTAGGGAAGTTGTTCCGAGCAGCCAGGAGCTGGCATTGTTGGTGGCTGACACGGGAGCAAGGGCTCGCGAGGGCAGCTTCAAACCCAGGGCTGGTGGTAGAGCCATGGTTGAATGTATGTAGCAGGGAGCGAGCCTCCGTCGCCCTGATGGCAAGGAGTGCGGCGGTTGTTGACCGCTTCTACGTAGATATCACGACATATTCCGGAAGAAGGAACAGCAACTAGTCTTTGCCCTGCTTTGCAAGTCACGTTCATCCTTTCCTACGTGACTGCCGAGCCAGGCCTGGAACCGAGGTTGAGCGCAACAGAGGCTCCCGAAAACACCACATTGCCGGCACAAAACAGCACTTGGGGTGTCAGCAACGTCAAATGGTCACCATGCCAGTCACATGTCAATCAGTGACATCGCGTCATGCCGGTTCTTAGGCTGGCCCATGCAACCATTTATGATTCTTTTGCCCGTGTGAAGCAACATATCCGTGCATCCTGCCTTGCCTTGTGCTTGCTGACAAGCGTGGAGGTTCAAATGCGGGATTCGGTTCAAATGCGAAATGCCAAAGCATGGTCCCCTCACGAGTACTTTCAAAGCAGGGGGTGGATTGTCAGTCTCGGGGGCAAGCGCCTTGCTGCAGTGCTATTCTTCCCAGGACGCGCGGTGTAGCCTTGCCTGCCCTTGTACAGTTATAGTGGAAAGGAGGGGCGTGATCGACACTCATATGTCGCTGGCCTGCAACAACCTTCTCTGCTCTCTGGACCGGTGAATTGAACGATGTCCTTGGACTTGTCTGCCTATAAAGCGATGCTCGCCCTCCGGCAGCAAGGAGCCGGCTCCCTAGCAGCACCGACAGGTAGCCTGCAGCAGGGACCAGGCTTGGTGCGCTCCACAGCTCTTTCATACAGCGCCTGCTCGCCAGGGACAGAGTCTTCGTAAACCTTTAATTGCTTGCGTTTACTGTGTCGTCACGCTGAAGTGATCCTGCCTGTTCGATGCAATGGCAGGAAGTGGAGCTGGGGGAGCGGCTGCAGCACGCATGGCAGGAGGAGCAGCAGCAGCTCCGGCGTCACACCCAGGGATAGCGCCGACATTAATTCCGGGGGCAGCCACCCAGCCTTCTGCTCATGCTCAGTATTTACAGCAGCTACAGGCTCGTGAGCAAGCTAGGAGGGAGGCTAAGAAGGCAGCTAAGGCGGACAAGGCCGCAAAGGCACGAGCCCAGGCGGCAGCAGGGCTTGCTGCCCAGCCCGGCACAGCGGGGCCCGGCACGGCTGCTGCAGAACCTGAGGAGGCAGACGACGCTGGGGACAGGGATGCGGTGTGTACAGTTATCTCTTCTGTGGCTTGTTCACTTCCACACAGTCCCTTGCACAACTAGCTGCTCCAGCCCGCTCTCAGAAAGTGCTCACATACAGCAGCGCCTGCTTCTTCAGCATGCTGCCTCATGTCAAGGTATATGTACATCACACTGCTGGTGCATACTACCTACCCCTTTTGCTGCAGGGCAATGATGAGGCTGATGATGGTCACATGTATGAACAATACTGTGCGCAGCAGATTCGGGACAGGTTTCCAGATGTGATGGGGCACCCAGGTCAGGCCGCAGCAAGGAATTGTTGCTAATGCTGGCAACCTAGATTGTTGCATGTTGCCCACCATGCCTGCCCCATGTGGTTTACTCAGTTTGGCATGCCTGCTAAGCAAGTGTTGTGTTCAACAGCTCGCGCACTTCCAGGCCTTTGGAACAGTGTGCAAACTGGCACACCAGAGGTAAGAGTCCAAACCTGGCTGTTTGCGTCATGTTGAGTGCGGCGCGTACCCTTAAGCTGTGCATGTCTACACTACCGTTGGGAATGCCCTGCCTGCTGCAGACCCTCTTGTGGAAACTGCCTCCCTTGCCTCCATCCCGCTGCCACCGCCTTCGTATGAACCCACCAGCTTACTGGAGTGCATCCACAAGAAGCTCCTCTCAGATGCCCAGCTGGAGGTACCAACCATGATAGAAGCAAAGACCTGTTTATCTGTGCTCTACCTGTTAAAACCGTCTGGGCTGCCTGGACATACCTGGTTTGGCTGCCCTGCCTGCTAAGGCTGCGTTATGGTGGGATCATGCTCATCAACGAGCACTGTTGCCTGTGTGCAGAGTGTCATCTATGCTAACATGAAGTTCACAGGGCCCAGGCTGCCATCTGGTGAGTCTATTTGTTGAGAGTAAGCCGTGCCCCTGCCAACAGTTGATACCACGCCATTGATAATTTCTTCGCGCTGCACGACAGCGAGACGGAGGACTGCCATGCAGGGGAGACTCATGTGCTTTGAACTTGCTTCCATTGGAGAGAGAGCAAGTGACAGGTCAGGGCAATTGAGGGACAGCCTGCGTCAGTTGACGGTGTGGGCGATGCAGGCCACCGAGCTGGCTTCTTCCTGGGAGATGGTGCTGGCGTGGGCAAGGGGCGGCAGATCGCAGCCCTCATCAAGCAGCACTGGTAATGCAGGAGTGCTGCCGGCAAGCTTAGCCAGGGCCCCCTCAACTTCTCTCATTTGTTAAAAACTTGATTTTACTAGCCAGTACACTCGCCAAGGCTGGCTTCAAATGCAACCTTACATTGTATTAGGCACGCTCACGATCTGGTTTTGGATGCCATGCCTGCAGGCATGACGGCGGCAGGCGCATAATGTGGGTGTCTGTGTCTAACGACCTGCGCAAGGATGCTGAGCGAGACCTGAAGGACATCCTGGCTGACAACATAAAGACCTACCCCAGGGTCAGTACCAGCTTGCGGAAAAGCAGCTCGATGTGACTCTACAAGGTTCGCGTACTTTGCATGGGCATTCTGGCAGGGTACGCTCCTGCATGCTGCCTTCTGAGTTTTCCGCCAAGAAACAGTCGCAGCGATCAATGTGAAGCAGAAAGAGGCACACGCATGCTGGAGGCTGGTGCCACAAGCTTTGCCTACCTACCAAGCCGAATGAGTGCGCATGCACCCGTTTGCAGGGAACTGAGAACCTCCCTCCTGCCAAGAAGAACTTGCCGTTTGATGGTGTGCTCTTCGTGACTTGTAAGTGGCCTCGTCTCTTGCTGGAGAAACCAGCGTCAGCTCCACAGCCCAGCACGGGCGATGGCTTGGCTTCCTCATGCTCATGGCACACGACAAGCCCACATATGCTGACGTATTCTGGGCTGGCAGCACCAGAGACAGCATCTGGAATAGCCAGCTGGCCCTCTTGGTGACACCTTCGTGACTCCCCCGGTCTGTGCAGACAGCATGCTGGTGTCTGGGCTGCGAGCCACCAAGAAGGTCGCCAAAGAGGAGACAGAGTTGACACGGATTGAGTGAGTTGCTTCCTCTTTACTGGAGCTAGCAGGCTGGGAGGAGGCCATGTCGGGGCCTTAAAGGCGCTTGCGGTTTATCTGAGTACTTTCAATTTTCCAACACCACTCAAGCCTAGGCGATATATAATGAAGCTTCCTGTCATTGCAGTGTGCCCACGGATTCCCGCTTGGGGCAGTTCCTACGATGGTTGGAGGGCTGCCGCGGTGGTTCACCTCTTGTTATCTTCGATGAGGTGGGTGTTGGCTCACTCCCTGCCATCTCGCTTGAACCCAGCTCGACAGCGATGAGCTGTGCTAAGCATTCCGTGATAGCCTGTGCAAATTTCTCAATGCCTCACCACCCATAAGCAAAGGGATTGCATGGTCTCTTGCAGTGCCACAAGGCCAAGAACCTGATGCCAGCAGGAGGTGAGGCTAAGCAAGCAACTGCCCTCAATGCCTTGTAGCCAGTCTTCCACTTAACCTCACTGCTTGTTGTCACTTCATTCCAATTCAGTCGTGTGTACCACAACTTACACAGCTATGTAAGGTGATTTCTCATGTATGTGGTGGCTGCAGGTGGCAAGCCCAGCCAGACAGCCAAGGCGGTAGTCGAGCTGCAGGAGCGGCTGCCAGAGGCCAAGGTCCTGTACTCCTCAGCCACAGGTCTGCACTCCCTGCAACTCCTGTGATATGCTGCAATCGCTCGTAGCAACAGAGCAGTTCACGGGCCGCTGTTTGCAGCTGCGGTGACCTGGTGGGCAGCTCCCAAAGTGAAATAATGCGCGGCGCATTGTGTCCGCTCACATGGCCCTTATTGCGCTGCAGGTGCCTCTGAGCCACGGAACCTGGCGTACATGACCCGCTTAGGTAGGATCAGCTTGTCACTTGCATGGGTTCCCTGGGATAAGGGGGCCTTCCAAGCTCTGTTATGGTAGCTCCAAGGGTTCAAAGCCGCGGTTGTGATTTTCCCTAATCCCTTGAGATCAAAGAGCTGCTAACCCATCCTCATTGACGGCCGTGCAGGAATGTGGGGCTTTAAAGATGCCAAGGAGATGATTGACATGCTCAGCAAGTAAGTGTGGCAGCTAGTGTAACTCTTCCTCGCGGTCGCTGCAACCGTGCGGCAACCGGTAAAGAGATGTGGTCCTAAAATGTAAAGTTTGAGTAATATCATGGATGGGAGGGCATTTAACGCATTTTCAGTTATGCAGACCTGCACCGCTGCACTGCCCATCAGGCATTGCCATGCGGTGCTTTCCGTGCAGGTCACGCATGGGTGCGCTGGAGCTAGCTGCCATGTCGATGAAGGTGCGTCTACAGTGTGTCAATCCTAGCTATGATTTCAAGACCCAAGGTCGTTCCATTGTGGTGGGGATCCAGTGGTTCAGCCTGCAGCAAACGGTAGTGACTGCCTGCCTAGTAGCAGCCTGGTTGAGATTTCATTTCTAGGTGTGACAAGATTGTGACTGACCCGCAAGGGTGGTGGAAAGCTGTAAGACTAGACTAGACTTCAAGCCTACGTGCGTCTTTACTTAGGGTAATGGCATACTGATGTCCATGAAGGCTACTGGCACCTACCTGTCCCGCACCCTGTCTTACGAAGGGGCAGAATTTGGGCTGGCGCACATCGACGTGGACCCAGTGTTCAAGTAAGTGTGTTCCCCAGGACCTGCTATGTACGAGGTAGATAGCGGAGGGTATAGCAACTACATGCGGACTTACCACAGCTTACACAGCAACGGTTGGATCTGGTTTTACAGCTTGCTGGATGTGTTTCCTGCCCACCTAGTTGACAGCAGAGGTCTGCCAGGCGAATGTTGCAAATGATCACTTGTGCATGTCCAGGCTAGACCTCTTACTGGCAGAGCTTTGTGGCTTGTGCAGGGTCATGTACGAGCGCGCCAGCAAGTTCTGGCAGCTACTGGTGAGCCCCACACATATGTTGTTGCCCCTCACTGTCAGGTGCCTATAGGCAGGTATCAGTCCAACTTAGTTGACATCATGAACAAAGAGCAGGGGTACAAACACTACAACAAATATCAGCACTTGATGCATGATACATGACGCACTGAACTTGCCTCTTATTACTGCAGTGGCAAGTTGTGGACACGCTGCAGCTTGGTGGCAGGGCCAATTCGCAGTTCTGGGGTTCTCACCAGCGATTCTTCAAGCTGGTGAGCGCTTGATTTCCTCTCGCCTACATTTTCCAAACTGGCAAGCTAGCAGCCCACACCAGAACCACCAGAGTCTGCCATACCACCCTTGCAGCACCTCAAGGCAATTGCAACCAGGGCTGCTTTGAGTACCATGCTTGTCCCACTGAGTCCTTGATAGTGCAAAAGCTTGTCAGACAAATCACCGCATCACAAATAGCCCAACCGCAGATGCTGATGGCCGCCAAGGTGCCTGCCTGTGCCCGGCTGGCCCTCAAGTCCATTGAGGAGGGCATGGCGGTGGTGGTGGGGCTGCAGTCAACAGGAGAGGCAAACACCAATGCCCTGCTGGAGGACGCTGGTGACCTTCACGACCTGGTGAGCGTCATTGCCTCATGTGTCAAACCTTGGTCGCCACTAAGAGCCGGGTAGTTGTCTGGTTTGTTCAGGGCAAATTAGAGATCACTTATTTTTGCTCCTGTATAAATGTTACGACATCAGCAGATTCCCAGCACTTCGATTTTCGTGTGAGCAACCAAGGCGACGTGAGCAATGTTTGACTTTCTATTTCAATGCCACAGCACAGGGCTGGGCTTATGTGGTGCCCAGGTTTCAGCACCGAAGGCTTGAACATGCCATATATGCAGGTGTCAGCGCCTCGCATGATCCTGGACAACTATCTCAAGAATCACTTCCCCATCACTAAGGCAAGACAATTACACCTGCCCACATGGAGAGGGTGGTTCTCCCTATTTGCATGGCACACTACAAAGGCTGTTGGTCATCACCGGTTATTTAAGCTAACTGTAGCCGCGAGTCACAGCGGAAGTGTTAGATGAGCAGCCGGCCTTGCAGGGTTCTCTACCCCAGTCCCAATAATTGTTCCTGAGGCTGAACCTGTACTGGCTTCCATCGCAGGGCAAAGACTCTGTGGCGGAGCTCATGGACGTGGAATGCCAGGTGCGGCATTGCTGGTGTCTGGGGTTTTTGGGGTTCTGTGCACACCAAGACCTTGGACTGACTTACCGAGACAGATAGGGTTACGTTATTTTGCAAGCAGCCTGCTCGCCAGCAGGTTGGCGGCTCAACCTTGCACTGATTATCTGCTCATTTGTGCAACCTTTCAACGCAATGTGCTCCCTGCCCGCCCCGTTGCAGGTGTGGGAGGCCGTGGAGACCTGGCGTAACCTGCAAAAGGCGGAGGTGGTGGCCCAAGATGTTGGCGCCCAGGCAGCAGAACGCGCCCAGGGCGCCGCTCTGGTCGGCATCGATGTGAACGGCAGAGAGCGGCTGCCAGAGGAGATAAGGGTGGCCAAGCGGGTGGGCATGGCATGACTAACCATATGAAGGCATACTTTGTGGGTGTACATACTCGCTCTCTATGGACAAACCAGTCTTCATACTACGCCCTGCTCAGGAGCGTTGGGAGTGGCTCCTTTTGCAAAGCCGGCCGACCGCCTTTGCCTGCTTCGAAAGGGCAGCATCTATATTCTCAGTGCGCATGGTCCTCCTTGCCCTTTAGCACGAGAAGGTATCCAACTGGTCAACCTTTCACGCTTGTACCGGCGCCAACACATCTAACCCATGCCTCTCTATACACTGCTTGGAGCGGGCCCTCCTTGCTTCCTGCAGCTGGCAATGAAGGCTGCCCAGAAGGAGGAGGAAGAGCGGGAGAAGCAACGTGAGCGCAAGGAGAAGCAGAAAGCATGGCACCAGGGCAAGGAGAAGCACCGGCAGGAGCTGCTGGCTGAAAAGGTAAGGGCGATACGCACAGGCGTAATTGTGCACTTGTGATGGCAGCTCTGGCTGGCATACATATATTGTGCTCCAGAGGGGACCTCCCCTACCCTTCCAAATGATGAGCCTGTGTGTGAGGCATGGTTGGAAAAAGATGCCTGGCACACCTTGCCGACAGCCTACTCGGCTTTCACCTTGCGCAGGAGGAGGCAGAGGAAGACGTCAAAGACTATGAGGAGAAGCTAGCTAACCTGGAGCGCAAGATCCAGCAGGAGCAGCAGCAGATGCCAGAGTCAGGCAGGCGGCGGCTGCACACCTCAACAGCAGCAGCAGCGCGGCAAGGGGTTGGCTCTGAGGAGCCACAGGAAGAACTCATGGATCACGAGGAGCAAGAGCCGTCACAGCAGCAGAGTGAGTAGCTACCTGGCTAGCAGAGGCAAGTTTGACAGCTGTCAGTTTCTTTGAGCAGAAACAGATCACGATTGGGGCTGCGTTATGGTTGCAGCCCTGCCTCTTCCGTGGAACAAACCGTGTGTGGAGAGAGCATGTGACCATAGGTAGTCGCTGTGCAGCTCAGCAGTCCTTAATGAGTTGCTCTGCTGTGGTGACTTGCAGGGGCTGCAGGCAAACGCAACGCCGTGGTGCTGTCAGACAGCGATGAGAGCCCTGCTCCTAAGAAGCCCCGTGGCCGGACGGCCACCCAGGTAAGGCTGGAGCAAAACTTGCTGCCTGGCATTCAGGTTGCCACCATGCTCTGTCAGGTGCAATAGTCATAAGAGAACCTGCTTCCGCCTCAACTGCGGTCCTTGCATCCCAGGGCGGCTCCTACCAAGCACAGACAGACAGTCCAACGATGCTTAACTGCCATCCTTCGGTACCCTGCAGGTCATAGCATTTGATGATGATTCGGATGACGACTTCCAGGAACCACCGCCGCCTAGCACCAAGCCAGCGCCCCGGCAGCCCGTGCACATTGACCTCATAGACCTGCTCTCTGACAGCGACGAAGAGGACTGCAAGGCTGCTGTGGAAGACATCAAGTGCCAGGTGGATGGCTTAGCTTGTGATGGGTCTTTAATTAGAAGGCCAGCTTTTTGCATCGCCAGGGCACAAGGCTGTGCTGGGGCAAATTGGAGAGCGGGCCCTGTGGGTCAGAAATGGCTGTCAGCTTGACTGGCATGCACCAAGAACCAAGCACCTGCCGTCATCTGCCTAGAGCAGCATTCTGCATGTTCTCTTTCCAGCAAGACAGGACCCACCTTAGGCCTCCTCCCCACAATTCCTGCGTGAGTGCTAGGCGCAGGTCTGTGGGTCCCCGGACGATGAAGACGATGATATTCTGGTGTGCGACGGCTGTGACACCCGCGGCGGCCACTTGCTGTGCCTGGGCTTGACGAAGGTCCCCAATTGTGCCTGGTTCTGCGACCACTGCAAGAAGTGAGTCTTGTGACGAGGCATTGAAGGCTTCCTCCTGCCTTCTTCCAGTAAGCCGTGACTCACCTTGGCTCAGTAGGTGCGAATTGAGAACTGCCTTTCCTGCCCACTCCCTACGCAGTGCACAAGCTGGCTGCGGTTGGAGTGCCAAGCACACAGGCTTCCTTCCCTGCTATGCAGGAACGAAGCGGCCAAGGCATCTGTGTCACCCAAGACGGTGAAGCGGCAGAGGGAGGAGGATGGCGACGAGGTCCTTTCACCACTCAAGGTGGACATCAGCTGTTCAGCCCAAGCCTGCTAGCCGCAGCCGGGCTCGGCCACCCAAACACTTCACGCTTGCCCTGCCTACTAGCCAAATGCCATTCGTAGTAGCCTGCAGAGCGCTGTAAGGCCACCCTCCTTGCCTATGCAGACCACCGTTCCATGTCTGCGCCCAATGTGGTGCTTAATTAGCACTGCATGCCCTTCGCCTCCCTGCAGGTCAACCCCCAGCAGGCCGGACAGCGCACACGACTGCAGCGCAACCTGGCCAATGCCAAGGCACAGCTGCGGGAGAAGGAGCAGGAGTTGAAGGGGCTGGAGGAGGAGATTGAGCAGGGGCCGCCACCCACACCTCGGGAGACCCGGCGCAGGCCCATGGTGGGTAGATTGGCCCGTTTGCAAGGGAGGGGAGGAGCCACGAGTATCACAACATGTGCGCTCTCCTTTGTGTTATTCTAGAGTCTGGATTGACAAACTTTTGCAGAGCACGGAACCAACAACCAAATTTCATCACAAAGGTGGGGGTTTCTGTCAGCTAGCTGGCCCGGTCTGCCTGCTTGCAGGCCACCCGCTCAGGCGCTGGCTACCTTGGCAACGACCCCACAGTGAGGAACCTTGAGATCAAGGACACCAGGATCGATGGGTATAAATACTATGTGGAGAGAGGTGAGTGTGGTGCAGCCTGGCTCATTGGCAGAGCTGGGGGTGCGAGCCTTGCAATAGGCATGTTTTCATAATCTACTTGTCCAGGGCTCTGCACCCATGAGCTTTTCTGCTTTGCAGCCTTACATGCTTCAAAGATGCTAGCTCCACCACAGCTTTCATGCATGATTGTGTGGCCACTGCAGTGTGTCTGATGGCAGCGCAGCACCTGCTCTGCAGCTAATATTGGCTACGCTGCGTCCTTGAAATGTTTGGTGGGTTGCTGTTTTATTGCAGGCCAGCTGCAGGACTTGGAACGCGACCAGGATCTGGATTTGTACGGCCTGCCACTGGGGGCCCCCACTCGGCCCGGCGCCTGCAAGGGAGCAGCAGCAGGCGGCAAGGGCGCTGGTAAAGGCAAGGCGGCGGCAGCAGCAGCAGCAGAGGACTCGGATGACGATGATGACTTTGTCATGGAGGTGGATGGAGGTGAGTTGCTAGGGCTGCTGCCCTCGTCTCACAGCTGTCCCCTTGCCTACAGGCCCTTAATCCTCTCCTGAAGTGCTAGGCTTTTTAGTGGTTGCAAGGCAACGTTTGGTGCCGATGGAACCTGCATTCTTAGCAGGGATTTGTATATATGCGCACTAGATGCTTGACCACCATCTATCAGATGCAGCCCGCAGGCAGCATGGTGCCTGCTTGATTTCTGTGATAAGTTTTGCTAGAGCCTCAGTTGGAGCATGCCGCCTTCAAACTGCATTGCAGTGCCTGACTTTGAAGATGAGGGACTGCTGAGCGACCCTGACGCACCGCGGCCGTCCAAGGAGCTGATCCGCATCAGAGGCTGGCTGCGCAGGCTTGTGGCAGCCATGGAGCTACCAGCAAACCCGCTGGACCAGGTAAGCGGCTGGGCAAGGCTGACATGTCTTGCTGGGGGTGTGCGGGTATGCTGGCTTCAGCCTAGTGCAGGTTGGAAGGCAGTTCAAAGGATAGCAGTATATGTACTGCCCTCACCTGCTGGCTTTACTAAACTACTAGCTGAAAAGTACATTTGAAGCTCCAAACAGTGTCATCTTATATCTTTTGGGTAAAACCCACACCTGTGTGAATACCAACATGCATACCCTCATGCGGCAATCCCTCATTGTTTGCTGCAGCTTATTGACCTGCTGGGCGGGGCAGACAGGGTAGCTGAGCTGACGGGGCGGAAAGGTTCTGTCAGCATGGACTCTGAGAACCAGGCCAGCTACAAGCTCAGGACGGGAGAGGTGCGTTTAAATCGAAGCTAGTGAGCCCCCAGCTGCACGGAATGCAAGATTTCTCGTTATGCCTGCTTTCCTGTCTGAGAACAGGGGGGCTCCCATATGCATAATCAAAGGTACACACCCCCAGGAAGAGTCTGACTTTGGCAGCGCTGGGGGTGCTGCAGGGCCCCCAGAAGGAGCTGAACATCAGGGAGAAGGAGGCCTTCATGAACGGCAAGAAGCTGGTGGCTATAATCTCGGATGCTGCCTCCACTGGCATCAGCCTCCAAGCCGATAGAAGGTGCTTTGGGCGACAGATGGACAGGGAGCATGAAGTGCATGCTTGCCAGTGCGCCAGGACCTGTGCTGCCGTCACCTTACCCCTGGTGTGCATGTCTCAAGCAGGCCTAAAGCAGGAATTCCTGCCTTGCTCTTAACCAACATTCAGCGGAGCATCGAGTTGCGGTGTTGATCGAGCTTAGCTGGGTGCAATGGTATAAGTCCCAGCAAAAGCGTGCATGTGCAGGGTTCCTAACCAGCGGCGGCGATGCCACATCACGCTGGAGCTGCCTTGGAGTGCTGACAAGGCAGTGCAGCAGTTTGGCAGAAGCCACAGGGCCAACCAGGTACCGCTCCTTGTCCGGCAAGCTTGGATGCTCCCACCTTCATTGCAGCGACAGCAAAGTTCTGCTCCCTGCCGCAGTAGCTTAAAAGCCCCAGCAGCACGCATACCTCTACCATCGTCCTTACCAAGGCCACTAAATCTTTGCAGGTCTCTGCACCCCTCTACCGCATCCTTGTCACACCCTGTGGCGGCGAGTACCGCTTTGCTGCTGCTGCCGCCAAGCGCCTGCAGTCACTGGGGGCTCTGCTCAAGGGCGACAGGTGAGCAGTCTGCTGTGCCCTGGCTGCCTTGGGAACATCTTGAATTTTAGGCTTTTTTTACTTAGCAAGACGCGGTGGGCTGACCCGTCCAGCACTGTTTGCGGGCCTGCAACATAATCTTTTGCCTTCTGACGCTGTTATTTGTCATGCTGTTTATGGCTGGGTTGATCAATGCTTTCTTGCCTGTGGCCTGCTGCAGAAATGCCATTGGGGCAGGGACTGAGCTCAAGGCCTTTGATATCGACAACTCCCATGGCGAGAAGGCGCTGCAGAGGGTGATTGATGACATCTGCGGCTGCTCCGCCGCCATGCCTGGCGTTAAGGTGAGCATTGCTAGATGCCGCTGGCTGAAAGCTGGGGACCCCGTGCTAGCAGCCTGTGATACCCCATGTCTATTTGTCCAGCACATAGTACCCGACCCATCCGACAGCCTGTCAACTGTTATAGAGCACAAAGGTATTGGCACCGATACTTCAACGGAAAATGGCAACAGCATGTATGCCTGCAGATTCCAAAGGTGCCAGCCCACCTGGTGAACGAGGATGCCCTCATCTACAGGGGCAAGGACATCTACGAGCAGGAGGTGCATCTCTTCTACAAGTATATGCGCACGAAGCTGGTGAGGCTGGGCCCGCTCTTTGTATGGACAGGCGACACAGGAAGCAGGGGCTGCACAGCCCCTTGGCTGTGGTGCTGTTGCACAAGTTGGTCAAGGCATAGCATATGCCCAGCCATGCCTTGGCAATG
The DNA here is from genome assembly GCA_001598975.1 of Parachlorella kessleri. Classification (NCBI taxonomy): domain Eukaryota; kingdom Viridiplantae; phylum Chlorophyta; class Trebouxiophyceae; order Chlorellales; family Chlorellaceae; genus Parachlorella; species Parachlorella kessleri. Next base: position 17,452 of record BBXU01000193.1, read on the forward strand.
TTTTTCATAAGCGCCACATTCAGTTGATGCAACGCGCCAAATGTGTGCCAAGGAAATTGTGAATATGAATGCCAACAGGATGCCGATTCATGCTTGCTGCAGGTCAGTGTTGGCCTGCTGGACACAGTGGTGACTAATGATATCAAGGTAGTGGTGCCGCCCAAGCAGAAGTCCAAGGTGCCCAAGTTCCTCAACAGGTGGGTGCGTTGATAGCAGGAGGGACGACCAACAGGGCATTGACAGCTTTCTGCCGTGCTGCATTTATGTGCAGCACATTTTATTGCTGCTGCTGCAATATTATCTGCATGTGTCCATTTCGAATATTTAAAGCAGGGGATCTGTTGCCATGATTGCGACAACTTCACATCGCACGATGACTGTCTTGCAGGCTGCTGGGCCTGTGCATTGATGACCAGGAGCTGCTGTTTGACTACTACACAGACACGCTGGATGCCACCATTGCGCAACTCAAGTCCGAGGTGAGCGAGTTGTATGGTTCCTATCCTTACCCCATGTTGGACGGTACAACAGCCCAGGTCAATCATGGTGTGTAAAATGCTGCAGCAGTGCAGGAGGCTACACAGTGGAGGTCATGGGAAGCACTGGGTTTATTTGCTGCTGCAGGGTCGCTATGAGCAAGGCATTGTGACCATCAGGGGCCAGAGCTGCGAGCTTGTGTCCAAGACAGCCATTTACAAGGATAAGGGCACAGGTGCGCCTACGCCCGCTATAGGCCGTGATGTGGCTACCTGAGGGCCGCTTGCCTTGACCCTGCCCTGATGTATCCATGTCCTCCATGTATCCACACCTTGAGACTGGAGCAGCGTGGTGCATTAGCCCTACTTCAGTTCATTCATGCTCAATGGTTGCAGGGTGCACTTGCTCGTGCACCAAGCTTTGAAGGTTGTGGTTGGCCTGCAGGCGGCGAGGTGGAGCATGCGCGGCTGGATGTGGACCGCGGCCTGAGCTTCGAGGCGGCCTGCAAGTTCATGTGAGATCTAGGGCGGCATTCATTTTATAGGTTTCGTCCTGGACAGCCACTTGGACTGACCAGTCGAGCACTGCAACCGCTAGAAGTGCCACATGCATCACCCTGCCCTGGCTTGCTGGTGAAGGCCGGAATCAACTTGTGGCTGCTTGCAAGTCCCGTCTTGCAGGGAGGAGGTGGAGGAGGCCCTGGAGGAGACCAACCCGGGGCACCGCCACCAGAGCGGCTTCTACCAGCAGACTGGCCACTCGGTTATGGCTGGAGGCCGCCGTCGCGCCTTCATCGTGCTGGCCACAGAGGTTATCAAGAGCGCCTCCAACATCCGCAACACCAAGATGCTCATACAGGTGCGTGGCAGGGGTGCACAAGACGCTGGATGGTTGTACCTGTTCTTGCATGCCACAAGCCTGTCAGAAGCTAATGCTGGGAGAGCCCGCTTTCCTTTGCAAGGGTATCTGGAACACAGTCGAGCCTGTGCTTTTTATGGCATCATGTGAACAGAGTATCATACCGTTTATCCTGCCTTTGAGGGATGCAGGTTTTAAGCAGGGGCTCAGCTGAGTCCCTGAGCCACTGGCTTGGTCATGCTCAGCAAGGCGTGCTGCATTCCACATAGGCGCCAGATGCTTCAAACTTCCAGTATCTGTCAATGGTAGCCATCTTGTAAGCCACTCTTGACAAGGTGGCCCGAGCTGTCGCTGCAGCGCCCTAATATGGGTTCCATCGGATCTATGACGACCTTGGACTTCGAGTCCAAGGGCTACACCCGGATAAGGGACCCCCGGGCAGCAGAGGAGCTGTGGTCCTTCTGGTACAACTACACAGAGGACCACTGCTACCATGGCGATAACTGCTTGTGAGTACTGCAGCAGTTGGCTTGTGAGCCGCTGGTTAGACCAACCCGGGCATTGGACAAAGGTTGACCTCACTGTTGTGGCAGCCCAAACGCATAGTGTTTGTGGCGGTGTGTGGCCTTCTTCTGCAAGCACGAGAAGTAAAGTCCAAACCTCATTGGCCTGATCTGCTCTTGGGGGACAAAAGCCTAGAAGCAAATTTGCATCCGGCTCCTACACGTGCCAAGCAGCTTGCTGCCCCTTGCTTCCCTGCAGCCTCCGCAGGCGGGGTCAGGAGTGCACAAAAGGCATGCGCAGGAGCCAGTGCCATCTGCTGTGCGGCGCTGTGCTGCCGCTCTGGATGCGCATCGAGGACCTTCACAAGACCAGCGCCTACTGCCGGCACACCAAGGAGGGCAAGCCAATGCAGCTGCGGATTGTCAAGGTCGTTACAGGCGCAGGTGGGTTAGTGCCAGGGTGAAGGTAGGCATTTGCAACAATGACAGGGCAAATGAAAGTGCAGCGCTAGTGGTGACCTCGCTGCACTTTGCAATCGCTTGCCAACAGATGAGACGCATGTTTTCAGGCTAGTGCAGTGCTAGGAACTTACACCTGCTACCCAATATCAAGTACCCATGCCCCGCGTCACTTCTTGCAAGTCCTCGTGCAAATTTCAAGCAGCGAAAAGTCCTTTGGTGTCGTGCACAGGCCAACAACAATCAGTTTGCACGTCCAGCCTACCTGCAACCAAATCACGTCACTGTTGCAGGCAACTCTGTTGTGGGTGTCGAGCTCCCGGGTGGTGAGAACGAAGTGAAGTTTCTTGAGAAGAACCTGGCAGCGAAGCCGGAGGGCGCAGCAGCAGACCACGCCTTGGGAGGATTGGGGGCAGCCTACGGCGCAGCGGCAGGTCACAGATATAACCGCAACAATGGCGGTCGCAGCAAGGCACGCGGCAGGGCCCCCTACCGCTGAGCGGGGAGCATGTGGCCTGGCTGCTATCTTGTGGCTCCGAGTGTCAATGCATGCCATGGAGTTTCAGTCCTGGCAAGAGCTGCCATGACTGACAGTAGGGCTCCTTCCTGACATCACTCGAACACTGTTCACGATCAGAATTCCTTTGCAGGGCACTTGTATCCCCATGTACAACACACACATAGCTTTGCCATTTGATAATGAAGGGGTAGGAACCACAGTTTTGATGTGCTTATTGATACTATTTGAGATTGCCAGAACATATGTTCCAGTAGGTCTGTAGAAGGTATCAGTTACATTTACAACATGGCATGGCTGTGTACAGCTTTCCACCACCAAGGCCAGGGCATAGTTGGCTTGCCAGTCTCCTCGCTGCGTCATATGAAATCCTGGGGCATTTGAACAGCTCCCAGCCATCACCTTCCGGCAGCCCTGCCGGCCCTTAATCACACAGTTTCACCTTCCGGCGTGCCTCGCATGCAATGTTGAGCTGTTGATACACATCAAAAAATCCCATGAATGGGTTTGATGCCCTCCCTAACCTCATAAGTCAGCCCCGCCTTGCGCAGGCGGTCGATGAGGAAGGAACCCATGGCCGTGGCTGGCGTGAGCACTCCACCCTTGATTGGCTGGTTTCGATCCAGCTGGTCTTGCTGCAGCGCCAGGCACAGCCCAGCCTCCAAAACCATGCGGGCAGTGCCCTGCACCGATAATGGCACGGCCAGCACTTTGTCATCCACCCGAATTGTGGGCCAGCGCAACCCAAGGGAGGGAGGCGACAGCGAACTCGCAGTGCCCAGTCATCAGTGAGTACACCCTGCCATTTGCAGCGACGGCATGCCTCAACACAACCGGTAAGCCGGGTTTGTGCTATGTTCCTTAAAGGCCCGCGAGGCTAGGAAACATAGCCCTTACTGTGGAGTCATGACTAATCGGCCAGCCGACCCATACACTGCCAAACTTACCCAGTAGCCAGGGTCTCGCTTGGGATCTCCCAGCTCCGCCACCACAATTCTCGGCTGGACTCCACCCTCCTCCTACAGCAGCAGTGGTGGAAACAAGGAAAGGTGAGGACACCCAATGGGCGCCTCCTCAAGCCAGTCTGTGGGAAGCTACAGGTGTACATAAGAATGAAAAATGTGACAGGTGATGGTCTAGCTGCAGCTGAGGAGGTTGCAGCTCGTTACAAACGCCAAAATGGTTGAACACCCCGAGGGGCAATCCAGGGGATGGTGGCACCGGCTAGCAGCAGACCAGTAGAGGCAGTGCTGCATGCCAGAGCGCCCTACCTGTGCATAGCCCACGACTTGGTGCCGGTAATTGCCATTGAGCATGACGTCCCTAGAGGGGCCCTGCCCTGGAGCTGGCACCACCCTCCTCAGCAAGGAGTGCAGCCAGACCTGGTCGAGCAGCAGGCGGAGGCCAATGACTGCCACTGCTGACACCTGGGCTGCAGCCAGCTAGTACAGTACATCTGTGAGCGTAGGATTTCAACACGGTCACACTGTTAAGTCCTGTTTGCAGCAGCTACAGCAGGGAATGGCGATGTAGTGGTTGGGAATGTTGCATAGACCGTGCAGGTTTCCCTCCAAATCGCCTGGTGCAGCAGGGGCCATGCACAACGGTAGGAGCCTTGCAGATGACATGGTCGTCATTTAGAATTCCAACAAGGCTTGGAGAGCTTCGCCAGTGCAAGCCATGCCAAGCACACACCTGTCAGCCAGTTGGCTGCGGCCATGCCCTCCTGGTAGTGGAACTTGTCACCATACCCCAGCAGGGCAGCCGAGCGGTGCACCACACGGTTGTTGGTGACCTGCAAAAAAGGCTTTGGCAGTTGCAATGTCCCGCCTGCGCTCTCAGGGTGTTGAGATGTGCCTGCCTGCACCAAGCTGCAGCTAGCTAGGAGCTGTGCTTGGCTGTCACCATGGACATGTGCAGGCACCCCTGTCCATTCCCCTAATCACAGACTAATTGAGAGGTGACTGCATGAGAGCATTGGGTTGGACTCTACATTACACTACGAACCCCAAACCGCCCAGCCAAGGGTACCTCCTGCTCAACCCGACACGCACATGCCATGCATTCCCAGTAGAATTGGGTTCAGGACAGTGCACATGCAAGACATCCTAGCATGCAGAACCACACTTAGGGCACGCTCTTCTCAGTGCTGTGAGCCTGCCTGCAAGATGAAAGGGGCCAGCCACCTCTTCAGTGTGGGCTCGTAGTCGGGCCTCCACACCTCCCCGTCATCCCCTTTTGGTGCTCCGGGGGGCATAAGTGAGCAGACCCCGGTGTCCTGGGTCACCCCAGGCTTCCTCCTAGCTTCCGCAAGCTCCATGACTGTGGCCAGGCTCCCACCACTGGCGCTGAGCGTGCTGCTGAGGATAACGTGGACCACCCTGGCAGTGTGCTTGCCCAGCTCCCTCCTTATGTGATCCACCACCAGGAAGGCCCCGAGATCTGCAGGCTGGCAAGCCGTGCAGGAGGTGACCCATCAAAGCGAAAAGATGACAAGCCGTGCGCATGCAGCCAAGGGAAACACATGCGACCCACTGTGAGTTTACAGCACAGGAGGTGCAAATGGCACCTCTGCCTGTCAAACACGAGAAGCCAAGCGCTTTTGGCATGGACTTGTGCCTGTGCCAGGCCAGCAGCAATGCATCAGGCTAACGAATGCCTGGAAGCCAGAGCTGTGGCTTCCTCACCGGAGGGAATGCTGTCATAGCCGCAGCACGGCACAATGCGCACATTCTTGGCTTGGGCCTGCTCATGGTAGCTCCTAATAAGATCCATCACATAGGTCGTCTCTCCTGCACAAACAGCGGAGGCAAGACTGCTGTCTGTGCGCCCTGTGGGCAGCATCCTGTGGGGGCCAGCCAGCGCCGTGGTTAAAAGAGTCGCCCTTCGCGTGCATGTCCCTGGCTTGCACAGACCCTCAAGCGCAACCAAAACCAAGCCCTTGCTATACACCACTGGTTGTGCCCTTGAGCGCCTATCTGCACAGTTGTGGTGCTGTGTGGATGTTTGAATTGCATGCAGGCTGCCCATTGCGGCCCACTGCACGCTGTTAGACTAAGAATGGACTAGACTAGACGCTGCAGTCCGCACTACCAGCGTGAGGGGGTCGCATGCACTCAACTCACGATGCTGCTCTTATGCTTCCTGAGTATGCTGCTCTATATGCTAGATGAATGTCCTGCTCATTATGCTGAAGTGGATATGCTGCATCAGCACAGACCTGTGATGTCACAGTAGTGCGCTCCCTGCCGCACACAGGCATCCACGATGGGCTTCCCCAGCCGCATGTAGGGGCCCGCGGTGCTGATGATGACATGGGTATCCTTGGCGATGGCGTCAATGGAAGGCTGGTCCTTGATATCACCCAGCAGGATGGGCACGTCCTGCAAGGCAGATTACCAGAATACGATCCGACAAAAGGACAAAAGAACACCATTGTGGCATTGCATCAAGGCTGCCGTTCAGGGCGAGCACTTGACGCCCGTAGCCCAGTTGCAGCGACATGAAAGAAAGAACATGGACATACAAAGGGTGCAAAAAGACAGCCCTCAGCCCTTCGCACTTAGAACAGCCCTGTCAGACAATGCAACTGCTGGGGAGCACAAGGCTCCTACCCTATACAACCATGCAATGTGCTGCAACTTTTTGTGCCAGTTTCAGCGCCCAACAGTGTACTGCCCACCACAGTAGCGACACTGGCGGCTCCAAAGTTCACACGTCCCTTCCATTGGACTGATTGACAGCTCTAGACCCATACATATAGACACATCTCCGGCACTTCACACAGGTGGGAAAGAACGGCACAGACTTAGGTGAAACACACCCTCACACCTTCAGTCCCTCTCCATATGTCTTGCTCAGCTCCAGGCGAACCCCGTCCAGCCGCTGCCTGTTGCGCCCAGCCATAGCCCACCTGATCTGTCCCTGCACAGCACAGCAGGCACAGCACGGCAGCCTGAAGCCCAGGAGATCTGACCACCTGGACCTGCAGAGCAGGCACAGCAGGGGCAGCCTAGGGGGACCTGGATGTCTGCCGGCCCAGCTGCTGCTGGTTTAGCAATTCCCGGCGTGGCATGCTCGGTGAGGGATTACCTGAGCGGCAGGAGGTAAGGATGCTGACCCTGATGAATACATTGCATGGCATGAAGACCTAGGCAGCTTAAGCCAAACTAGGAACTGTTGTACGTGGGGCCCATTGTCCGGATTTTCACACAAACTGTATGCGTTCACCATGTCCTCAAAATTGCTGAGCTGCTTTGGTCAGGTATGGCTCCAGACTCACCCTCTGCAGCTCTGCATTACCTTGTAGTCACGAGCGACATGCTCACACACCAGCCTGCCTGTGAACCCGGTGGCACCTGCATCCAAGGCAAGGCACCTAGTAGCCGGACCCTGACGGCAACTTGGGGCGATGCATTGAAGACTGCCCTGCTGACTGAGTTGCGACAGGAGGCTTGAGAGGTTGTGAGAAAGTAGGTGGGGGGCAGGTGGGCTGTCAGGGGACACTCTGGCGCTACCAGCGCTTGGGGGCGTATAACATAGCACGGCAAGAGGGATATGACACCCAAGCTCTAGCCAGTACTACTTACCCGCCCGCTGAGTACTGAAGCGGACACGCTTGCACAGTGTGGGTGGGTGGGTCGGTGCGTGTGGGTATGT
>BBXU01000194.1:0-23465 GCA_001598975.1 Parachlorella kessleri
TCTGGATCAGAACTACTGAGAAAGTTATACGCGAGTAGGGAAAAACCTGTCCTAAGACTCACCCCAGATCACGATGTGGAAGCGCCTGGCCATCACCGCCTTCCTTGTGTGGATCCAAACTTGAAACGTTTTCGTGTTATTCGTTGTCGTATCGTCGTTTCCCTGGTGAGTCCTCTGCCAGCACACCCCCATGCACACCCCTGGGGCGCCGAGATCCCCTGGTACCTAGCAGATCCCCTGGGCTCGCCGCCACCCGCCGCCATGCCTTGACAACAGTTGGCAGGCTATCCAGGCAACTTGAAGCCGAGTTTTGACTTGAAGTAGCATGCGTCTGACGACCAGCAAACAGCCTGCCAGTGGCAAGAAGCAACTGGCAGATAGTCTAGATTGCTGCTATGCTGTTGTGACGTGCCGTAGCTGGATGCAATCAGAACCCATTGAGGGTGACAAGGGTGACCATTCATGTTAGAGGGCTTTTGAAGGTTGCGTGAGTGGGTGTCCTAGTCTTTCACTCCATCAACCAGGTTACACTTTTCGCGACAAGCACTCAGAGGTTTCATGTTAGCAATCCAAGGTGTACATATCATGTGACCCCTTGCACTCATAAAGGCATGCCACGCTAAAGTCTCTGCCGGTTGCACACGCTGCACCACCTGACCAAACTTGCCATCAGCCATTACAAACCCTACAACGAAAGCAGTGAGCATGCAGGCAGCCCTGCTGCCCGGCTATGATAGGGTGGTGACGGAATGCATTAGACATGTACATCATAAAAATGTACGCCCAATCAGTATCCTGCCCAAAAGAGACAGGCGTCGTACGCAGTGAGCACATTCGTACTATGTTCCGCAGTGCAGTAAAGACACCCTCAGCCACAATGCTAGGTTCTGGTGCCCACGTCTGTGCCGTCAAGCATTGAGTTCTGAGGTTCGATCTGTCAGGTCCCTAGGCGTTCATCCCACCAAGTCCGCTTTGTCGGCTCCTCTCCTCCTTCGTCCCCCGGTCCCAGCTCTCCTTTCCCATGGCACACTTTCCCCGTTACTGCTGGGGCCGCATCACCTCCTTGACCTCGTAGGTCAGCCCCGCCTTGCGCAGGCGCTCAATGAGGAAGGAACCCATGGCCGTGGCTGGCGTGAGCACTCCACCCTTCACCGGCTGCCTACGGTCCAGCTCTCCCTGCTGGAGCGCCAGGCAGAGCCCAGCCTCCAGCAGCATGCGGCTGGTGCCCTGCAGCAGACACAGGGGGTATCTCCTCAACAATCCACTTGGGGACCACACAGAGGGGGCCGAGCACCAATGCAGTGCTGGCATGACGCACGGTGCTTAGGACAGCAGGGGTCTAAGCCTTTCCAGATCACGAAACACGCAGCACAGCGTGGTGGTCAGACAAAGCTTGCTCAGCGAGACTAGATGCCGCATTCGCAGCCCACCCCATCGGAGCACAGCTTCACAAAGTCATGTTCCCTCACAGAGTGAAGCCAAAACATGGCAGTTACACAGTGTGTCAGTAGAACCCACCCAGTAGCCGGGGTCACGCTTGGGATCTCCCAGCTCCGCCACCACCACGGTGGGCTTGGCACCGCCCGCCTCCTGCAATTATGGTTCCCTCACCATCAATGCTGGAAACATGCAGTGAATGCGCACAGGTGCAATAAAAGGTAGGCAAGGGCAACCTAGTGGACCCCTGCGTTATCCCCACCGCAAGGTCTGGCACATGCAAAATGCAGGAGGGGCCCCCAGACAGCTGAAACCCCAACCGGGAGGTGGTAACTACTACTGTATGACGGCTGTCAAGACCGCACAGTAACTTGAATCCTTTCACAACCACCATACCTGTGTGTAGCCCACAATCGAATGCTTGTAGTGACCGTTGAGCATGGCATCGCGTGAGGGGCCCTGCCCGGGTGCTGGCAGCACCCTTTTCAGGAGCGGGTGCACCCAGACCTGTGACAGCGCCAGGGCGGTGGCGGCAGTGCCCACTGCCACTGCTGAAGCTGCAGGGAGTAAGCAAGACAGAGTGCTTGAACCACTCGGCGTGCAAAATAGGTTTCTACATGCATTCTGGTCTGCTGCAGGTATGGACATTTGATTCCGCAATTCACTGCTGAGGTCAAGGGAGCGTAGCGCACAGCATCCGCAAGAAGAGGGGCAGCCATGTCAAACGTGCTCTTGCTGAACTGAATGCTGTCATGGCTTCATGCGCATGGAGGGACGTCAGCAAGGCTTGGCCCTACACCGACCTGCCAGCCAGCCTGACGTCGCGATGCCTTCCTGGTAGTGGAAGCTATCGCCATACCCCAGCAGGGCAGCCGAGCGGTGCACCACACGGTTGTTGATCACCTGCACACCAATGCTGTAGGGATGTTAGGTATCCTTTCTTGCGCTGCACTCGTTCCGAAACCTGCCACCCAGACTAAGCTGTCACCCACACATGGGTATGGTGACAGGCAGCCAGAAAACAGTCTCCACATGCCAGCCCCGGCCACACAGCCTGCCCGCCGCCACGTCCAACCCATAACAGACTGGGGGTACAAAGAACTGGCGATCGACAGGTCATGTGTGGGAGCCCCGCATTGTGGTACCAGCCCACACCTTGCCCACACAACAGGCTAGCACCCAACTACCCCGCCCCCAGCCTGCATGATGTCCGACAGTGCTCCCCACTTATGTCTGCACCCGCTCTGCGGCTGCACACAATTGTGCTCTTCAACCGGCACTCGCCTGCATGATGAAGGGCGCCACCCACTTCTTCAGGGTGGGCTCGTAGGCCGGGCCCCACACCTCCTTGTCGTCGCCCTTGGGCGCCGCCGGGGGCACATGCGAGTAGACCCCGGTGTCCTGGGGCACCCCCGGCCTCTTTGCAGCCTCCACAAGCTCCATGCCTGCCAAAAATGAAGGACGTCACCCCCCTGTGTGTGCCAATGACCCTGGCCCAGCAAGCTAGGAACGGGCCTGCTCTATCAAAGCAATCCAGCTCCGCTCATCTCAGCTCTGCCAACAAGCGCACGGCGTACATAGGCTTGCAAACACACCAAGCATGCAAGTCAGTCGCAGCTGCATCATGCACCACAGATACTCCGGCTCCTACAAACACAAACACGCGGTGACTCAATCCCCCCAGACCCGGGCATGCTAAATCTCCGGGTGCCTCTTACCTGAGGCCACTGTTCCACCGCTGACGCCACCCTTGCCGCTCAGGATCACGTTCACCACCTTGGCAGTCTGCTTGCCCAGCTCCTTCTTGATGTAGTCCGCCACAAAGAAGGCACCCAGGTCTGCAGGCAAGGACAGCAGCCGCCAAGCGCTGTACATCCAAGTACATCCATGACGCAGGAAATGCTGGAAACACGTACACCGGCACAGCTGTTTACCCTATACCTTCCTGCAGATGGGTATCTTTTAAGCGCTTAGCTTCTCTGAATAGCGACTGCTAGCAACAAGCGCTACGCAACGTCCTCAGGCTGCAGAGTTATGGCTCAATGTTTTGTTTCTCTTACCTGATGGGATGCTGTCGTAGCCGCAGCACGGCACGATCCGCACATTCTTGGCCTTTGCCTGCTCGTCATAGGTCTTAATGAGGTCCATCACATAGTTGGTCTCCCCTGCAGCACAACATGACACAAGGAGTCTGTCAAAAAGATTGCCGCACATGGGTAAGCCCTGTGCACAACATGACTGTAGCTCCGCAAGCGCAACCAACACTTATTGCCTTGCATTAGGCAGGAGCTGCTTGAGGAGGCAGGTGGACACCGCTGCTGTGCAAGAAGCTTGCACTGTGCGCCGGCAGCCCTTTGAAGTGCAACCCTGAAATGCACACCCACCTGTGATATCACAGTAGTGGGTTCCCTGCCGGACAGCTGCATCCACGATTGGCTTCCCCAGCCGCATGAAGGGGCCCGCGGTGCTCACAATCACATGGGTGTCCTTGGCAATGGCATCTATGGAGGGCTGGTCATTGATGTCACCCAGCAGGATGGGCACGTCCTGCAAGGCAAGGCAGGTTCACAAGTTCATGGCTACCACGAACAATCAGAGAAGCACTGCTGCCTCGTGTTTGGCCACTACCTTGTAGTCCTCCCCTTCCCTTCCACCCCCACCCCACCTCAACACCACACACACACTTTTGTTCGAGCTGGCCCACTACAGTGCAGCCCATATCCAGATGCACCATACCTTCAAATCCTCCCCATAAGTCTTGCTCAGCTCTTGTCGGATCTCCTCCAGCCGCTGCTTGTTGCGCCCGGCCATGGCCCACTTCACCTGACCCTGCAGTATCCATTACACACAGAAGCAACAGGTGCTCAATGCAAACAAAGTTTGTGGCTGTGGCTATATTAGGAGTCGCAAGCACAGGGGCTTGGGCATTGTCAGTATATACCTCAACCCAAGTTGGGTTGTCAACATTTGCTGTTGACCCTGGCCCAACTGTGGTTTTCTTTAAAGTTTTCTTTTAAAAGCACATGTGAAAGCTAGTCTTGCAGTGAGTTCTCCTGCGCCTGCCTGTTACCTTGTAGTCACGGGCCACATGCTCGCACACCAGCCTGCCAGTAAAACCCGTTGCCCCTGCAAAACAAAACAAGGAGCTAGCGTGAGAGCCAGGGGAGGAATGACCTAAGCAACATGTGGTGGGGGAGGGTCTTTGTCGAGAGGACCAGACAATTCTCTCACGATCGCTACCCCCCCGTATTCAAAGAACGCCTTCAAAGGCTAACTAACATACAACTACAACGGATCACGATCAGAACTCACCCCATATGACGATGTGGAAAGGTCGGGGAGCTGCCATGCTTGCTTTGTGTCGATTTACTCTAAGGTAGGCTATTGAAAGGCTGGGCTGCTGGCTGCGCTATATATAAAGGCTGTTTGTTATGGTTGACGTTCAGCCTTGGGTATGAGGTTGGTAATACTCACTGGTAATGCCGGGGCGCCAGGCACCTTGGATACCCAGATACCCCTGCGCCCCGCCGCCAGCCAGTCGTCGAGAAGGTGCTTCCGCAACTCTCGTAATAGGTTCCCCAGCAGGTTATCACGCAGGGCCACCAGGTCTGACCACACAATAAAGATAGAAGCGCCAGGCAGAGTTCCTCAAACAAACAGGTGCAGCATCCATGGCTGCCAGCAGCAACGCTGTGTGCAGCCATGCAGAACAGGTAGGGTGGCCAACCAGGGCGCAGGCACAAGCAGACCAACTCTGACTGTATTTGGACCTCTACACTATCTGTCAAATGAATATCCCAAGATTGCACCGTCGTTAAGAATCTCTCCCTCTGGGCAGTGTCCCACAACCCTCACACGCCAAGCAGAAAGCAAGCAGGATGCCATGCCTATGCCGCGCTCCCTCCTGCAGCTGCTGGGCCGCTGCCCTGGCCGCCACCTCGTGCGCCGCCGCCCACCACCCTGCTGTTCAGCGACTCCAGCAGCTCCACCGCCGGCTCCACCTTCTGCTGCTTGGTGCGCCGGTCGTAGGTGCCTGCAGGGAGGAGGCGGGGAGGGCAGACATCACGCAGCATAACACGGGGATGGGGCGGCCCCACCCACAGGCGTGGTGAGGGAATGCAATCAATGCTGCACCCCATGGCGTTCTCCCATGTGGATTAGGATACATGTGGCTGCCTGACAGCCCCACAGCACGCAGTTTTTGTCCGTTGTTCAGACATTTGGGCCCTTTGCCAACAAGCGCACAGCAAGCTACAACCGCCTCTATGGTCTAGCTACTTGGCCAGCACTACAACTGAACCCACCCCTCTGCATCTCCACCGAGTGGCCCATGTAGATTGCCAACGCCTCCAGCTCCCTCTCGCTGGCACCGGCGCCCCTGCGCAGAAGGCACAGCAGCACCTGGCACCCTTGATTACCGTTTGTCAGCAGGCGGTGGACATACTGTTCAAAGCCCCAGTGCCGCCCTGCCAATGTGCTGGGAAGGGACGGCCTGCACAGGGTCCCAAGCAAGCCTGCTGCAGCGGCCACAGCTGTCAGTCCTGCAAGCCAGGCCCTTGAGGAATACACTGCATGGAATGCTACAAGGCATGAACAGCTGGTCTGGGCCCTAGAACTGGCGGTCACTGCGGCACTTGTCTTGAAAGCACCTCACCTCAGGTAGGTGACGACGGAGTCTCTGATGAGGTGCGGGTTGCACTTCTTGCCGGTCAGCCGGTAGGCTGTCGTGGTGAAGACCTTGTGCACCGCCTGCTGCGTCATGGGCTGCCCATTCTTTCTGCAGCCAGGCGTGGCAGGGCAGCTAGTTGTTTTAGCAAGTTGGCCTCTGTTCTATGGCCCTCAACGCGTGAATAGGGCTAGGGACCACCGCGGAGGTGCCGCGCGTAAGGCCAGCGGTGTTTGCCAGGTATGGGCCCTGGGAAAAGCCTAGCGCCAGTGCGGCCTCACACGGACCTCACGCTGCCCATGGTGCGGGCGGCCACTGCGCCTGCAACGGCGGAGTTTGCTTGTGCATGGTGAACCTTCACAAGTCAGGCCGTGCCTGTCCCACTGTAGTCCATGACCACCCCAGGACTATGACTCACTGGGAGAAGAGGAGGTTGTGGTGGGGCTGCAGCTCAGCCCGCCACTTGGCGATGAACGCCTCCAGCTCTGCATGACAAACAAGGAGGTATCACATACTAGGGAATCGTGTGCTTGGGAGGTGGATAGCCAGCTATGACAGAATGACCACGTCTCAGGAGTGTCATGGGGCGCGGCACAGCCTCTTTGCCGTGCGCAGCTGCTTCCGGTCCTCCCAGGCCCAGAATCTGGCGGCACTGGGGTATCCCTACCTGGATATATGTGGGGTGCGATGACCAGCGGAGGCCGCTCCCCATACGCCCGCCCCGTCTTGTAGTCTGCAGGGCCATGGCGGATCAGCCACCTGCCCTTTTCCTGTACCAGGCTTCTGCCCACCTCCAGCTCCCTCAGCGTGCGCTGCCGGTCAGGCACGCACGACAGAATCGCAAACATAAGGTAGCGCTGCAGCGACCAGGCCACGCTGGCGGGGGAGCGCACCCGGCCCAGGCTGTCGCGCCCTGCAGCACCAGCAGAGACCTGGGGGGTGTCACCTGTCACTCCTCCACCCGCAAGGCCAACGGGAGGGAGGGTGGCGAGGCACGGCCAGAAGCATGGTATGTCGGCACACTGAGCTGGCAGGGGGGAGCTGGGAGCGTTGGGGGAGGGCACCTGGTGGGGGCCATGGGAGGATGCCTCTAGCACAGGCGTGTTCCGAGCGGCAGAGATGTCTGGGTGGAAAATTGGTGGAAAATTGTCTAGGTGGAAAATTGTTTGGGTGGAAAATTGAAAAGGCAGGGCCTGCCGAAAGCACCGGGTTCAACGACCCACAGTAGTCCCGCCACAATCTCCCAGGCCTGGTAGGGCGGGCCTGCGGGCCGGGAGGGCCAGTGGCGCATGCCGCGGCTGGCGGTGCACGCGGGGCAGGCAAGCAAAAAAAACGACACTTTCCCACCTGCGCACTCCCTGCGCAGCTCCTGCACCACCGCCAGGTACTCCAGCCAGTCCAGCCACTTGAGAGCCTCGTCTGCACTTGACCACAGCAGGTGCGCACTACTTTCCCTGTTCCCCACATGGCAGCGTGCCAGGGCAGCTGGTCGGACATGTGAAGGGCAGCAAGCAAGCAAGCACACGCCCAAGCCCACAGCGCACACAGCAAGCATTCACAGTGCATGCTTGCCACGGCTGGCTCTCCCCAGGAGGGGACTGACCGGGCAGCATACAGGCCCTGGCAATGGCATGGCGACTTTAACATATCTTGCCGATGGCATGCATGGCACCCAACTGCAACTTGATTTGCAACACAGCTGCAGAGGCTTGAACCGTGCCAAGCCCTCCCTCCCAAGTCCGCCGGCCCCTTCCCACCCACCCACAGTTCCAAGCCCCCCGGGTCCTCAACCGGGTCATCAACCCCAGCCTGGGCATCCATCAGACCTGTCCTTCTAGGCGCCACCTTCTCCTGCCTCCTTGCCGTGTTGTCCAGCAGCCTCAGCTCCTTGATCAGGTCGACGTCCGAGTACGCCCGGTCCCCAGACCCCGCCCGCACCTGCAGCCAGGCAGGACGAGATGCCGCGCCGCATCGCAAGATTGCGGGGTTGCAGGCCACCCCACCAGGGTGTGTGTTGGGCAATGACACAACAGTAAAATGGAGGCATGCAATTGGTCAGGCTGGCATGGGCCAGGGAGGGGCCCGTTGCTCCTGGCAGCCCAGCCTGTGCTTCATGTATATGCCCGCCAGCTTCATGCCACCTTACAAGGTAGCTTACAGGGCTGCACGACCAGCACTAGACACGGCAGGAAGCATCACTGAAGTCAAGCACCCCCTCCGCCCGCATCACCACCACAGGCGTTGGTGCGCGGTTTGTGTGGGGCATGTGGCTGGCTGCAACACCTGCACAGAAATAGGTGTGTGAGTGCCCAGGCTCGTGCCCTCCCCGCCCACCTTGGACTCCTCGTGGTACAGGAACTTGGCAGCCTGCTGTATCGCCCTCAGCGCCATGCGCTCTGTGCGCACGCCGATCCCCCGCTCGCTGACCAGCCACTGGAGATAGTCGAAAGCGACCGTGACGCCCTCCCGCTTGGCAGACGGCAGGCAGGAGGAGAAGGAGAGCGTGGCCAGGGGTTGGCCTTGGTAGCGGTGGAGCCAGCCAAGGAAGAGCCTACAGAGGGAGGCGAAAACAGAAGGTGGGGGAGGGGGTTTTGCGGGGTGGTACCCAGGCAGGCAGGCAGGCAGGCAGGCAGGCAGGCAGGCAGGCAGGTGGGCTTGAGCCAAGGTGGGGAGGCAGAGGACTAGGAAGTGCAAACGAGGGCCGAGCCGACTAGTCTGGACTGTTGGAGGAGCCCACGGTGCAAGCGAAAGTTCCCATAATGTCCAGACTGCCGCTGCACAAACCAAGGCAGTGCAAGGTGGGAGCTGGCTACCACCCACACCTGCAGCCACCCTTGCCGCCACCAGAGGCTGCCAAAAGCATTGCACATGGCCCCTAGGGGCCACCCGCTGACCGGACCGCTTTCGCAAACTCCACCTTTCCCACTCTCCCCTGAGCCCACAGCGACAGCAGGCCGGCAGGCCCACCTCCCTCACCTCATGTGGTCCGCATACTTGGCCGCCGTGACTGGCAGGATAGGGTCGGCCTGCTGCCCAAAGAAGCGCACGGTGCAGAAGCGATTGAAGCGCTGGAACTCGTCCCTCAGCGCTTCCGACATCTCAGCCTCCTGCAGCCAGCCAGGCAGGCCTCAGGCACAAAGTCCAAGGGAAGAAGTTTGACTTGAATGACAATGCTATTCACAAGGGCAGTGGCTCACAGGGCTGGCCGAGCGCTGGACTCCATTGGCCTCCCTTGCACCAAAGGAAAAGCATGGGCACCGGGAAGCACAAGCGGCTGACTCCTGCAAGTTCGCTGTTAGGAGGTGCATCAAGCCTGCATGAGGCAACAGCTGCTGGGGCATGCTCCACAGTGCAGTCCCACTGCATCCTTCAGGCCTGCTTCGACAACACCTGGCGAGGCATCCACTGCCTGGTCCCTGGCTCGTCACCCAGTGTGCTGCCAGGTCTCACTTCTGCAAACCTCGCCATACTCTTAGACCTTGCCCACCTATGACCACCCTAGGTCGCAACGCTCACTGAGACAGCTCACGTTCAGCCCCATTGTCACAGACAAACAGACACACACCTTGAGGGCGTAGGGTGCGCGCTTCCCTGCCTTGGTCAGCCTGGGCGCATCCGCAGCCGCAAACTCCATTCGCCGCACGGGCGGGCAGCGTCGGTCCTCGACAGGGACGCTGGCTAAATCTACCTCCTCGTCCTCCTCCTCCACCCTGCTCGCCTCAGCAACTTCCCCTGGCTCACTGCTGCCGCCGCCGCCATGCCTGTGGCCGCCGCTGCCTTCTGTGCTGCCGCTGCCACCGGTGGCTGCCTGCTGTAGCTTCCCGCGGCCCTTGTTTCTTCTGCTGCTGGTGCTACTGCTGACCGCTGCTGCTGCTTGCTTCTCGCTGCTGCTGCCTGTCTGGACAGCCGCACCACTGCCAGTGCCAGGCAGCGGGATGTGGCCATGGCCACTCAAGTACTCGCTCACCAGCAGCTCTGCCGCCTCAGGCAAAGTCCACTTGCCATCAGGTGCGGCCCCTCCGGCAGTGGCTTCGCCTGCTGGTTCCACATCCGTGACCTGACCCATTGCTGCCTGCGCCGACACCTGCTGCTGCTGCTGCTGCCGCCGGTGCAGCAGGAGAACCACTTGGGAGCGCAGGCGCAGGGGCAGCTTCAGGCTGGCAGCATCTGCATCAGATATCTCTGCTAGGTCAGCCGCGGTTTGGAACCAGTTCTCCTCAAGCCGCTCGACAAGAGCTGCCTCTGCCGGCCCAGGCACCCGCCCAAGGGACTGGCAGGCAGCCGCAATGGCTGAGCTGATAGCTGCTTCAGCAGAGAGGCCTGCTTCGGACCCTGCTGCTGAGGCAGCCACTGCTGAGTTCCGGGCGCTGCGGGTTGGGCCACTGGCAGAGAGGCTAGACCGACTTGAGCTGAGGCGACCCCACTTGGGTGGGCTACTGTGGACAGACCCTGGAGGGGCAGTAGAAGACATGTGCTTGGCAGCAGCACCTCAAGCTGAAAGGTGAGCGTGGACTAGAACAGCTGCCAGCGGTGCTGGAGCTGTTCCCACAACGGCAGGCTTACTTGTAAACCAGGCTAGGCCTGGCACGAGGGGTACACGAAGCGACCGAGACACGGTGCTGGGAAGCACTGTGCGTTGGTGACAAGTGAAAGCTGCAAAAATACTCCTCATCAGCCGCAGTGTCAAGGACAACATGACATGGCAAGGCGATGAGAGATCCGACGTTTGACGACCGAAGCTACATAATAAGTTCATGTGTTAACGAGGTATCCGAAGCAATCAAGTATGGCCTGACAATGCCCAACATGGTTGAAATGGGGGGGACCTCATCAGTACAGTTTTGACATCCACCAAATTTAATGTTTCCTCCACTCCCTCAGCCAGCCAAGGAATGCGTGTAGGTGTGGCGGCTGCAACAACAGTCAGTAAGCTGGCCCCACTAGTGACTATATCAGGGCTGTTCCAAGTGAGAGGCCTGAAATAGACTTTTCCGTGGCTAAGCGCCTGCGCCCAACCTTGAATGGCGCTTGGTGCATCGCCCTTCAGCCCAACGACTTAGCTGCTCAAATACGTCAAGCTTCTGCAGCTAGCACAGCCGTGTGTGCTGCTCTATGAATAAGTGCACCAGTTCCAGCTGACGTTGCTTGCATCGAAGGCGTATGCGTAAAAGGTATATGCATATGGTTGCTGCCACGGACCGTTCCGTACAGAAGGACTTAACTGCTGCACCCTGAGTGCCGGCATACTACGCATCTAGTCAATCTTTAAAGACAAAACACAGCAGTTCCGCAAAAGACAGTCGCCGATTGACCAGCTTCAACCACTTTGCCACTCCTTGTTAAACTATGCCATCAACATGCAAGTAAGTTCATTAAAAGACCGCCGAGGGAAGCCCACGCAACCTCAACACAGCTGCACACCTCAGTACAGGAGCTGCCTGGGTTGCGCGGACAGCAAAGAAGGGAGAAGAGTCAGTCAGACTGGCGACCCCGCACGCAAGTCTCGCAAAGTTCACTGCTTCACCTACCAGGCGCGACAGCCTGGCAACTTGGGGCCACTAGGCCTCGACATTGATTGTGAACGAGACGTAGGGGAACATGTCCTCGCTGCCTCCCTCGCTGGTGAAGTGCTCCCCGCCCACAGCCCCAAAGTTGCCTGCCATGACCTGCAATGGGTGGCAGCACAGCCCTTATTATGGATTGCTAAAGCGAGCGCCATCATCCGCTCCTTCAAAAGTTGAAGCCAATGGCTCTGACGACCCTGCGGCCATGCCTGCATGATCGGTCCTGGGACCCTTTGTATTACCAGCAGCAATCTCTGGCCTGGGGCACTGTCACACTCGTCCGCATTATAGTCCCTTGCCCACCTTCCTCAGCTTGGGCACCGTCTTGGGGTTGGGCCGCATGAGGGCCGCCAGGAACTGCGGCGGCAGCCCGTAGCGCAAGATGCTCTCCACAAACAGCCTCACCGCGGTGACATGGATCCAGCTGCTGAACGCCTGCATGTAGCAGAGTTAAGAAAAGTTAAGACGGGAGCAAATTCACTAGCAAGGTTTCTGCCACACCTCGGCAGGATGTGGACCCACGGAAGGGGCATGGCACCCTTGGGAATGCCCAACCCCACTGGGGGGGTCGCCCCCGAAGGTGGTGCAGGCAACACCTCACGTTTGCTCCAGGCATCTTGCCGGTAGGCAACAGGTCGCACAGCTATAAATCTGCAGGCAGCTCCTGCATCTCCCCTATGGCAGTTGCTGGAGCACAGTGTATCAGGAAGAGTCGCTCAGCGTTCCCACTGCCTTTCTCCAGCCGCACACCTCTCCGTAGGAGTTGATGCACCACTGCTCCAGCGCTGCCCGCTTGCTCTCGGCGTCCGCCCGCATCGCATCACTCGCCTCGTTGCTGCGCTGCTGAGCCTCCGTGTCATGGTTGTACTCCTTCACCTGCGGCCAGTGAGGAGCCCAAGGGCTTCGGCGGTCCACCTTGCAGCTTCTGACCTGGAACTGCCTGCTGTTCTTCTTCTTCTCCGGCGTTCTTAGCAGAGTCATGTGCTGGCAAGCATGTGAGTGAGCAAGGGCCCGCAGCCCTCCGACACAGATAGCGGCAGGACGGCTTCACAGTGAAGCGGCAGCATATAGGACTCCTGGTGCACAGACAGCAGCAGGCCATCCTCTTTCCCAAACATGCCTGGAAGCCCTTCTGCCGCGCCGAGGTTTTGAAGTTGTCCACCACCCGCTTGAAGAGCACCACGGTGAAGACCACGTAGTCCTGGTCCTCAGCCACCACATTGGTCGAGCGGGGCACCTGCATAAGGGAGAAGAAAGCAGGATACCAGTAGCACCAACACTATTGTTGACGGTTCAAGCAACATTAGACTGGGAGTGATACCTCAGTACATGACGACACCAATGAGGTACTGCAACTTGGTGCAGCAGGGCACGCACCGCCATGAACCGGCACCAGGTCGTGCAGCATGTTACCCTCCCATGGTGACTCTCGCCTACCCCGGCGCACCCAGGTTGCCATCCCTCTCCCCATCCTCAACGCTTGCCCAGCCCGTACCCACGCCGACCAGTAGCGGCATCACAGCCGGCGGCAACACCACCACTCACCACAAAGTCTGACAGCTTTTCGTAGGTCTGCAACCAGTCGCCGCGTGCCGTCTTGCTCACCACCACCAGCAGTGTAGTCAGGTTCTCCGTGTCCACTACCTGCATGCCGCGCCACACAAGCACCTCTATGCTTGCCTTCAGGTGTGACATCGATTCTCTAAAACAACCAAGCCAGCACAAACCTTGCCGGTATAGCAGATACATCAAAACACACAAGTACACTCCATAAGGCACGCGCTGTACCGCTGCAACCGGTGGGTAAAGACGCGCTGCAACCGGTGGATAAAAGCAAGTTGAGACTAGAGACCAATCAGACTCCAGCAAGTATACCTTGCCCTTGTACGGACAGATCGCATGAGACACAGCTATTCAACTATGCCACCGTATCTTACGACAACCGCAGTGGCCAGATGTCCCACACGCACACTTGCTTGGGCCGGGCCAGATCCGCCAAGTGAGATAGAGCGATACTACGTGTTGTTAAACACCCACAGATGCACACCTGTTCGGGGCGGACCAGGTCTGAAAGGTCCCGCACTGCAAGGCTGCCCGCCTGCTTACGAGACTGCGCCTGTAGCTGCGTGCGCAGCTGGCTCAGCTCCGTGGACTTCAACTGCAAAGCAATAGCACAAGAGGGGCTAGAACTGAGGGTGTTGATTTGGTGAGATAGCGGGGTTCCCGGCTCACATCACCAGATTGGAAC
Source organism: Parachlorella kessleri (assembly GCA_001598975.1). Classification (NCBI taxonomy): domain Eukaryota; kingdom Viridiplantae; phylum Chlorophyta; class Trebouxiophyceae; order Chlorellales; family Chlorellaceae; genus Parachlorella; species Parachlorella kessleri. The sequence goes on from BBXU01000194.1 coordinate 13,916, forward strand.
AGGCTCGCACAAAGCTTGCTATATCACAATGGTGCTTCAGACCGTGGTGCTGGAGTGTAAGGCCTTGGTGCAATATGCCCAGCTGCTGCTGCAGACTTGTAATCCCCTCATAAACTTGGTGGCTGTGAAGCAAGGCTCACCTTCTTGCAACCCCAACACCAACAATGAAAGCCATTGCCTTCCTTTAAGGTACATAACCCACAGTCACCAAAGGCACATTCAAGACGATTGTGTCTCCCCTCCCCTTGCCCCAGAGCCTCTCCCTCTGCAGAAGATATGGAGTCCACAGCCCGCTGTCTGGCTGGTGGTCCAGGCTGGGTCGATGTGCCCTTCCTGCAGCTAACTCCTGAACAAGCAGGGCGTTCACCTGGTCACAGCTTATACCGCGAGCCCCAAAGCCCCACAACCAGTAGAAGCCCACCTTAAGGTCGTCATCCATCTTCTGGACAGTGTCAGTGATGGCTGCCACTGTGTCCTTGAGCGGCCGCCGCGCGGGATACTTGGCCTCGTTCCAAGCAAAGCGCTGCAGGTAGCCCTCAGGCGTCATGCCTTCCACCCATACGTCTGCGCGTTCGTCTACCGGCAGCTGCGCCTGCAGGTCGAAGAGCTGGCGCCGGACCTTGTTCACGGTGCCCTCCACTGCCGCATTGACCTTCACCAGGTCATCGCTGAGTGCCAGCAGGCTGTCCAGCGTGCCCACGCGGAACTCGGGCAGTTGGAACTTGAAGTTGACGGAGTAGTCGTTGGTATATGTGGTCAGCTCCTGCAGCCGGCTCCAAGTGCGCTCCGTGGCTCCATCGGACAAGGGCAAGCTGACCAACCAGTACATGACGCAGGTTCTGGGCCGCCGGAGCGGCAGGAAGTCCTACAGCCACGCCGAGCTGGCTGTGGTTGGAACCCAAAGGTAGCAGGTGAGCAGGGTTGTCCGATCGCCAGTCTGATCTAGATCACGGCTTTGACGCAGCCAAGACCAATGGGACAGCCTCAATGCCTGTAGAGACTGTTGAGTGCGCATCTGAGCGTGCACCCTGACGATCCCCCTGCCAGGGTGGCACTTCATGGCTGCAGCACAACACTGCCTATGGCAACCAACGGAATTCAATAAGCATTCATGTTGTTCCTGGATAACTCATTTTTGCAGACTGATCTCCTTGACTCTTGCACTCATGCAAGGAAAACTGAACCCCAACAGTTTTGCTGGGTAACTAGCCACAAGGTCGTGCACTGACCTGACTGGACTGAGGTCTGGCTTTGTACGAGCTGCTCTGTCCCGGTGGACTATAGGCTGCACTTCCCCCGGTCAGCTGAGTCTGCAGCACAAGGCTTGAAGAAATAGCCCCTCACTGTCGAAGGGACTTGCCCTTATGCTGTGCAGGTATAACAATGTAGTGGCAGAGCCTTGACGATGTGCTGTCTCGAACGGGCGTTCAAGGCATGTAATCCTGCAAGCACAGCCAGCACTGTCTGCAAAATTTTTCAAGCTCTGGTAAGACGCACAGTCAGTGCGTGTTTCCAGGCCGCCGCAACACGAGTCCAGCTGGCACCGCCAGCCCGCTTGACACTGAGAGGAGGCCCCGCTCTCTTGCGTATAGACAACCAGCCACCACCCAGTCATGCAGGTGGTGCAACTTTGATGCTGGCTCGCCTTTAGGAGCGGAAAAGGCGAGCGGGGTTAAAACCATAGCAATATCTGTGTGCTTGCGGGCGGTGGGAAGGTTTATGCTGGAGATGATCAGCAAGCAGGGTGTGTGCAATGTCTCACAGCCCCTGTGCTAACCCTGCTGAATCTGTAGACGAGAGGCACTCTGTCCCCGGGGTATGTTTTTGGATAGCAACTGTGAGACAGGTCATGCGGGTGATCGAGATTGGGGTTGTGGGGGACGCATCTGCCTTTAAGAGACGTTGAACAAACAATGGGGTCACTAAGCCGAAGGCGGCTGACATGGTGACTTGCATACAGCTGGGAGGGTGATCGAGAGCCTAGCCCCTTGTAGCCTACCCTGAGGGTCCACCCGGTACATTGGGGACTAGCATTGTTTTTTTTGGCAGGAAGAAGAACAGCAGCGTGGCACAAGGCCTCGGTGCTGGCCTTGGGGTTGATGTTCTTATATGTGTTGGTGACCCATGCTTAGGTCAGAAGGCTGCAGCTCCTGTCCGTCTCAACAACTGCTAGTAAAGTGACGGGATTAGTCATTAAAATCGGTGCGGCGATCGACCTTTATGCGTGTGCCGCTCCCCCAGGGCAGATTTTCCTGCCCATGATGGGAGCAGTGCAATGCAGTAACTTAGGTTGAAGCACAGTGGATATTCCACTCCAGTAATGGCTTACGGTAGAAGGCAATATTCATCGCCGTACCATGCCTTGGACAGCATGCCGTTACAGGGTCATTATGGTCATGGGCTGTCTAATAGGCGTGATCAGGAAAGCACATACATGGCCACGAGCCCCTCAACTGAGCTTTCCAAGGTTATTTGTTCTGTCAGCCTCAGCGCCATCACTACACACAGCTACTCGCATACGTGCTTCTCAAAGAAGTGCCTGGCCAAGGTGGTGGTACTGCTTCCTCTCCACCCCAGCTGCCCTCAACACTGCTCCGGTAACGTTTTTTTCCGCAGAGGCTGACTTCGGGGCCGCTTGCAACCCACCCGAAGGTAAGATGCATCCACTGCTGCTCGACGCTTTCCAGCCGGCGCTGCCACAGGTGTCTTTTCCATGCACAGCCCCCATGGATGCATGAGCAGCATGAGGAATAGACAATGCCATGTTCAGCAAGACTTGGGGGCCTGAGACGACCATGTCAGGGCTGCAGCTCATCCACTAAGTACATCCGCAGGTGGCCCAAGCTTGGACATGGAGGGAATGATTGCCTTGGGGCCGCCGCAAAGGTCCTGGGCAACCCATGCAGAGCAGCTTGCCTGCACGCTAGCCATCCTGAAGACTCCTCTAGCGCTCTGGCGCCAGTGGGTACTCCTTTCCCCAGGCCAAGTCGCTGCCTGTTTATTCATCATCATGATTGCCGCTGCGCCCCTGGTAAGGTTCATTGCCTGTCTGCTCTAACCAGCTTGTCACTTTGTCAGACACTGCAAGTGTAAAGCCAACTGCGCTGCTCAAGCTTAGGTGACGCCTTTGCACATGGCTGTGAAGTTTGACCTCCATGCAGATCCTGCAGCGGCGGGCGCCTCCTCTCTACCAGCGCTGGAGGGTGCCCATGATGGCAGCAGCCAGGCTGGCACTAGTTCTATGCCCCGCAACCCAGAGCCTGTACACTGAGCTAGCCGCCCAGACCCTCTCACGCAGCCACCTGGGATTTACTATGCGCCCAGGCACGGCTAGCTTGCTGGCAATCATCATCGTGGGACGGTGAGCCCAGCGGGCATGCTGAGAGAGCTGAGAACTGTATATTCTTTTGCCCGCTCACACCCCACACACTGTCGTGCACTATGTCATGCATGATAGTAAAGCTGGCCATATGGCACTACCTGGTACTACCTGAGAATGATGAGAGGCCCTTGCTCTGCCTCATGCAGGCTCTCGATGCTACTTATTGGGGTCTTCTGCTTCTGCACCGACATCCTTACGCACCTAATAGTGCAAGCCCTGGCAATCGCCCTGGACCTGCGGGCCCATGTGCAGTGCTGCGATCTGCCGCTGTACCAGGAAGACGAGGCCAAGCGGGTGGTACACATCCTACAAATGGTCTTGCTGGTGGGTCTCCCTGCCCACAGGCTTGCTTGACCGGCACACGCTGCACGGCATCACCAAGCTCTGACCTGCAACAATCACTGATGGCTGCCGCCTCCTCAACACACAGGAGGCCACCATGGACTCAACAGCCATGCTGTGCCATGCCTGAACCATGATATGGGAGCCAGTTGGTTCCCTGCATGCGTGCAGGCATTGGGGGCCGTGGAAGTCAAGCCCTTGAATTCTGGGTACATAAGGGACCCTGACATGGCGTGCAAAGCTGTGCTCTCCTGCCTGCACTGGTACCTGGGATGGTGAGTCGGCCTTGCAGCGCAAGCGTCGTAGTGAAGGAACACCGATGGCTCCTTGCAAGCATCATGCCTGCTTACCGACAGCCAACAGGGCTCGACTGATCCAGACAAGTCTGCTCTGGGCTTGCAGCAGGGTCTCCGCCTGGACTATGCCTCACAGCTGCTGTGGGATGCATGCAGGCTGTTGCCAACCTACATCGTGATCGTCTCCGGTGCGTAAACATCTGTGATTCCGGCCGCCATGGGCCATGGCCTTCCTACCTGCAAGCCACACGTTGCCGTTCATGTTGGCAGTGGCTGTGACGGGGTTCAGGCTAGGCATACTCAGTGCTGCCCGTACTTGCAATAGGCACTAAAACTCTTCCACGTAGCCTGGCTGCCATGGCATGCGCACATAGCATCTGCACTAAGGCTGTTGGCTGGTCAACGAAGTGCATACAAAGACTGCAGGTTATGAGAGGGTGGTGCAAAGGAGGCAAGTTTTTGAGTGGCTACGGAGGACCCCACGCCTGATGCGCTGGTGGACCCTCAAGTTCCTGCTGCAGGCAAGACCGCTCGCTATCTGCGAAATCCTGATCTCTTTGCATTGCATGTACACAGTATGGGGTCAGACGAGGAGCCCAGGAAGTGCATCGCGTCTCTTGGCTGCATGTGGCCTGCATTGTTGTGCAAGATTGAATTCACCAACACCCCACACGGCTGCAGGTCGTGTGGGTTGCCACCATTTATGGACTGGTAGGGCCCACTCCAACTGTGGGCACTGGGGAGGCCACAACAGTCACCCAGCTGCCGTGAGTTGTGCCACTACTGTCAGCCTCATGCCTGGCTACCTGCCTTGATACTCCGCCAGGTATTGTGCCAGAGATTCGGTCGTTTATTTATGCATGCATAAGCTACTAGCATGCCTGGCTGCATGCCTGGCTGCCTGCCTGCCTGCCTGCCTGCCTGCCTTGACACTCCATCATACATATAGCCAGCGCCTTGGTCACCTATTTATGCACGTGTGAACTACTATGAGCTAATGACACCACCGCTGGCCATCTCGAGCTGCGGTAACTTGGTTCTAAGAGGGCTTGACGAGTGCATAGATTAGGCCGGCAGGTTGTGTGCTGACATCGAGAGTGCTTGCCAATCAGTTTTTTGGTGCGTGCTCTGCTAGGCAACATGAGGCTTATAGCAAATCACTGCATTGCAATGTGTGGCTCTAGGGGCGCCTGCATGATGACTTCTAGGTGTAGGTACTGTTTCAGCATGACTGGCATGAACTCAACGATAGGCTTGGCTAGCAGGACGGCTACTTGCATAATGGGGAATTGTTGAAGACCAACCAGAGCATCTGTCCTGTGATATGGCTCTCACTAGGATGCTCTGACATACACAACATGCGGAATTCTCTTCAAGACCCTTTCTCTTCTGTGTTGTTATGCATGTTGAAAACCCCTCAGGATCCTCCAGGTCCTCATTTTTTTGCTGGGTTCATGCGAAGCATGGAAGGCTTGCATGTGCAAACTCAAAGGCCTCGGGTGCTATCAACTTTGTGCACAGCATTTGCAGTTGGTGAAACCCAGGCGGCGCGATGCTGTTTGTTCTCTCACATGCAAGTTTTCCAGCCCATTGGCCTTACTAATCTTCCATTGTTCGTTTGGTTATGCTTCCAAATAGCGAACAAAAGTCTAGTGAACCGTTTAAGGTTGTTGTCTGGGCACTCCTTCTGCTCACGCAGGGGGTTCTGCACAGCCAACCTTGTGTCCCTGCAAACCTCTCATGCGCTGCTGTGTCGCATTTGATTGCTAAGTTACTGGAAGGCATTACTTATTGACCTTGCAACTCTGATCTGTTCCATTGTGCAGCCACTGCTGCCAGGGCCATAGACCCTCCACTTTTCAGGCAGTTACGATCTTTCAGTGTTACCCCATATGTTCCAATGGGTGCCAGCTAGACTATCCACTGCCTAAGACTCCAACGTGAGTTAAAGCGACAGGCGCCCTTGTCACCACCATGGAGTGCATGAGAAGACAGAAGACAAAGGCCAGCCACCCGCCGTAGGTGCGCCAACTGCTCAACCGGGCTGGCTGTGCCCAATACTTCAGCTTTTTCATGACATGACCGCCTAACGACACCTGCTGCTGCTGCTGCTACCTAGCCTTGGGTCTGCTACTACTGCTGCTGTGCTGCCCCTAACCCCTGCCCAAACTGCATTTGTGGCGTTCCAGCCACCAGCCGCCCTGGCTGCCACGCACTACCTCCACCCCCTGGCAAGCCGGCACTGTTCTGCCCTGCTGCTGCTGGCAGCCCTGCAAGCTGGTGCAGCGGCCGTTGCTGGGCTGCGGGTGGCCACGGGGGCGGCCCGGCCCCGGGGGGCTGCCGCAAAGCCATTGCTGCAGCAGGGCCTTGCAACGGCCAGGACACAGGGGCTGGCGGGTAGGCAGCCCCCCGGGGCGGCTGTGGCAAGCCAGCAGCGGATGGCAGCGCGCCCGCTGCTGGCGGTGGCCGCTGCTGTGGCTGCTGCGCAGGCACCCCACCGGCTGCTAGCTGTGGCATCAAAAGCTGCTGCATCAACTGCAACTGCTGGGCGCTCAAGTTGCCCAGGCCTCCCACCAGCTGCTGTGCCTGCTCCGCCTGCAAGTGCTGTGGCAAGGCTGCCGGCTCTTGGCTAGGCTGCGCGCCTGGCGACTGCTGGCGCACGCCTAAGGGAAGCGGCGCCTGCGGCGCAGCACCTCCAGCTGCAATGGACGGCTGGCGTCCATTCATACCCGCAGGCCACGTCGCCGGCTGCTGCTGCTGGGCCGGCTGCTGCTGCTGCTGCTGCTGGGGCTGGTGGTGGTATTGTGGCTGCTGCGCGTGAGATGGTAGCCCCCCAGCAGTTCCATTGCCACTCTGCACTCCCATGCCGCCATTGGCCAGCCCATGGAGTTCCAAGCCATCTGGCTGCTGCGTCGGCACGTTGGCCTGCGCAGACGGTGCGCTCGCCAGCCCAGCCCTGGCCTGCTCCTGTGGGGTGAGCGCGTCCTTGGCCCCTGCTAACGCGCAGGCTGAGCTGAGCATGAGGGCCAGCCTAGCTATCAGGCTGGCCTCCTCCGCAGGAGCCTTGCCGCCAGGGCCGTCCTGCAGAAGTGTGAACACCGCACATTCTACCAACAATATACCAGGACAAGCAGCCTTTGGCCAGCTGGGACGAGCCCCAATGTGCGCTCGGTGACGCTGCTGCACTCCATTCTGTCTTCACAGGACATGGTCCAAGAGCTCGCGTCGCATGAAGCAGTCCTCCTTGCTTTGCTTAGCCGCCCAATGCACATCGCTGTTATACACAGTGTCATGTATCTGACAAGAAAGTGCTCCATCTCTCTCACCTCAAAGTAGCGAGCGCTGCTGGCCACATCTGCTGCTTGGCAGGCCACCTTTGCCAGGTCCGGTGCCTGCTGACTCAGCGCCTCCCACGCTGCCGCGGGCGGCGTCGCGTAGGGTGGAAGCGTCCCAGGCGCAGCAGGCACAGCACCACCCTCCCAGCTGCCATGGTTCTCAAGGGAGCGTAACAAGTGGGCTGCTTGCTGTCGCCGGGCCCTAGTGGGGATGGTGGGGGCGGCTGGAGGCATCGCAGTGCCCACAGGAGACCCTGCAACGCCAGATACCCAGCATGTTGCCCAAGGAATTGCAACAGGCCTGCACGCCCTCCGCCTCAAAGGCAAGGTGCACCTCCCATGTAATAGCATGCAGCGCCGGCAGGTGCTCTCAAAGCTTCTCTGCTCCCAAGCTAGCAAGGAAAACCAGGGATAACCACGCACAGGGTACCAATAGCTGAGGTATCCCGCAGCTACTTGTCCCACACATCAGCACAACCATGCAGCAAGTAAAAACGGCAAGTTTGGGTTACTGCAAGCCCACCTGCATCGTCGTCAAGGTCGTTCCTGCGCCGCTTGGACTGCAGGCTGGGCTGCTGCTGGCTGTAGTAGCCATACGACACCTCACCCCGACCAGACGCTGCCCTGCTGCCGCCGCTGCCACGGCCGCGCCCCTTCCCGCCCGCTTTGCCCTTCTTAGCCCCTACGGTGCCGCCCCGCCCACGGCCGCGGCCGCGCGCCGCACCTCCGGCGGCGGCCCCAAGAGCTGCTGCTGCGGCAATGCTGGCCTCCAGGTGGCGCTTTATGAGCTGGTTATGTAATGCCTCCTCATCGTCCAGGTCACCATCGAGTACTATCTCTGTCTTCTCATCGTAGTCCTGCGTGCATATGAAAGCAAATTTGCCTAACCGCCTACATTTCCATCTCGCAAACGACAATCCCGTGGCATGTACCTCGCAGCATCCTGAGCACAACAGCTCCCATTATTTTCCTCAGTATACTTCTTCATGTGCCAGCGGCATACAGGCTGGGTTGTACAGGTTCACAACCATCTAGAGCCATATTATCGATATGGTGTACAGTGTTGCCGTCCCTTCTTCTCCAGTTATGAGCCCTCCCACACTCCCCCCACCTACCTCCTCGCTCGCGCTGCAGCGGTTGCGGCGGGGGTCTGGGTTCATATAGCAGTACCAGGGCGCATCCTCATCCACCACAGTTCCAGGCGGAAGCTTCCGCCACTTGGTGCAGTTGTCGTTTTCACACTGAGTCCACTGCTCCTGCACGGGCCAGACACAGCACGTGCACAGGGTTGGTATTGACGGCTGCACCCGCCTGGCTGCTGCCTGTGTCAGCACGGTGTTTCAAACTGCAGAGCAGGTGATGGCAAACACCGATGCACCCAGCCTAGGTACTCCAAGGTACCTTGAGCACCACCACGCCCGGCAGTGCTGTGGGAATGGCTGCCATGGTTGCTCGTAGGCCAGGCTGCGCTGGGTGTGACGCGTCAGGAGCTTTCTCTGGTGCGCCCTGTATCTAAGCCTGGCTGTCAAAACACAGCAGGCGTGGGTGCGAGTGCACCATGTCAAGCAACCACAGGGACTGCAAAGGTAAGACCAGCTGCCAGTTGAAGAAGGAGCTATACGTTTGAACAAGACGCGTCAGAGACGGTAGCTCACAAGTTGAAATAGTTGCAAGCCATCAAGTGTGCACTCGTACGACCGGCTTGCGGTGGCACTTATGTCCCTAGTAAGTGATAAGAAGCAGCAGTTAACTTAGTTCCATAAGCAGACAAGGACGAACACTTCACCAAAGCTAGTCCCGCCATCCAGGTGGCACGGTGGCCAAGTTGTGGTATCCTAGCCCATGTTAAAAGCTCAAAAACTACCAGGCATATCCTACTTCGTAGGTCACGTGGAGATCAGTAGACATGCCCAGCTTTCAAGGCTGCTGTGCACATGATCACGACTGCGAGGCAGAGGACTGCTCTGGCTCCTGGTCCCTTTACAAGCATGTAGACATTCAGAAGGTATGGAATGTGTTCTCTCTTAATCTGGTCAGTTGTCGTTGTTCCCTAGAGTGACAGGGCCCAAGGGTACCCTTTTTTTAAGGTGGTACATCCTAGTCTTAAGGGGCATAGTTTTATAAGGGGTGGGTAAGTCCCCCCGGCCTCCCAGGACCTGCCTGTGACAGGATGTTGGTGGTCTCCCCCGGGGGGA
>BBXU01000195.1:0-24420 GCA_001598975.1 Parachlorella kessleri
AAGTTGGAGGGAGGGAGGTTCGTCCCCTTCCCCCCCTTTCTGACCAAGGGGTACCCAGCTTGGTAAAAGTAACCTACTGCCCCTTGCCCCAGGTTAGGTGTCTGAACGAGGCGGTCAGCGGGTCCTGTCAGAAGGTCCTGAAACCTTGGGACAAACGGCTGGACTTCTCAGGGCCCACCTTGACAAGTGACGATGGGGACCCAGAGCTGCTGCTGCATGTGCCTTTTGATGGGGCTGTCAAGCTGAAGGCCATCTGCATCGTTGGTGCTGGAGAGGGCAAGAGCCCAGCTAAACTGAAGGTATGGTGGGGCTACTTCCCAGGACGCTATATCAACTGCCTGCTGGGGTGCTGGGTCGTATGGGCAGGAGCAGCGCAGGACTTGGATCTGTTGACCTTGATGGCATGCTGTTGTGCCAGGTGTACATTAATAGGGACAACTTGGATTTCAGCACCGTGGCAGAGCTACCAGCCGTGCAAGAGTGGGACCTGCTAGAAAACCTTAACGGACATATGGAATATCCAACTCAGTAAGTTGCGAGTCTCCACGGAACTCTAGCATGTCCACTTGCCGTGCTTCAATGTTGTACTTGTTTTCCTGAAAATGGCTTTCTTGCACGCTCGCAGCATGATCAGAGGGGAGTATGCAGTACGGACTTCATGGCTTCCGCGACGCAGACTTGCATGTGGCCTGGCTGCAGGGTAGCAAAGTTCAACGGTGTACATAGCATAGACTTGTACATCCCCGAAAACTTTGGCGCTGACTCCACAGAGGTGAGTCAGCTATAAGCGGGTGGGAGCCTGCCGTCTGCTTATCACAAGCCTCACCATGAGGGAAACAGCATCGATAAAATTGATTGCTGTTAGACTTGCCCTGCACAGCTGCTGTACAGCATTGACCTTAGCAAGTGCTACCCCTGGGGCTGAGGCTGGCCCTCAAAGCTTCCTGGACCTCGTCTGAGGCACCAACTAGCAACGTCATCCTGTATCCGCATGCTGCAAAGGGTGCACATGGTGCGCTGCCTCCCTGCATTGTAGGTTGTCTATGTTGGGTTCAAGGGGGAGTTTAGTGAGCGAAGACGACAGGCGGTGGAGGCTGTGTATGAGGCCAAGCCCATGCCTCAGGACCACCAGGTGCCTGACGACCAGAAAACGGGGTGGAACCTGGGCATGTGATGCGTTGTTATCGTCATGTGCACAGCTTAACTCGCCTGTGGGCAACTTCCCTGTTATGAGGGTCCCCGAGTGCTGCTCCCTCATTGCTTTTCCGCTGACGTTTGTTGTTGGACGCTTGGTCAACTGGTTGCCATGTGACGTCACGGTGGGGCTCAACACCTGATCGCCTCAGGTGTGCTACCAAGCTTGTGCTTCTAGTCCGTTTTCACTACTACAATTGTAAATTACATGTCGCGTGAGAAGCGAGTCGCATAGGAACAACAGGAAGTGGTGCAACGTTGGAACTAAAATATATATCTGAAGGTAGGAAAGAGCGCTATGCAGATAAGAATGCCCACAATGTTGGCTGTGTGTTTTTATGGTCCCTTAGGTGCAGGCTGCCCTGTAACACTGGCCTCCACCTCCCCCGCTGCATTGAAAGGGCATGGGCTGGCACTGTGGGCTGCTGCCTGCTGGCCCCGTTAGCTGGCAGGCTATCTGCAAGCTGGTGGGAATGTTGGTAGTGCAGGTAGCCATGTCTGAGTAGCCGCCCATGCTATTGCATTCGCTCGAGCAGTCGCCACTTGCCACTGGGAACATGGCCCTACTTGGAGTGACCAGGCACCTGCGCAGGGGGAGGAACCTGGCAAGCTAAGTTTGGTACTCTCAGTAGTGGTGGCAAGCAGCAGACTCTCAACCCCACAGGGGTGAACTCCTTCGTCAGCAGCGAGTTCCTGGTAGCAGCAAGCTTACGACTATATCACAGGACCCGAACTCACATGACGGCAACCAGCAGGGCCAGTAACCGAGGATGGGGCTGCTCCATTGACGGGTTCCTCTTGGTCATCGTGTATGGCACTGTCAGCCGTCCCCCACCGTGCACTGGCAACAGTTCAGTGTGCCCTGAAGGCCGTGGGAAGGATGGAAATGATGCCACCGCGTCCAGGTGAAGTTGCCTGCAGCTGCTTCTCGTTTCGCGGGCGTCGGCAGGGCGCTGGCGCGCTTTGACACTGGCCAGGCCTTGGACACTTGCCCACAAACCATGGATTCGAGGGGAGCACTTAATGCGAGTCCTCAAGCATACTCCACAGCCATCAAACTGGCAATTTAGGCTGTCGAACAGCCCACAGCAAGCAGCAGGTGCACGAGGCCCCTGACAACTTTGACTATCTCAGTCCGGTTGGCGTTTGATCGAGACAATTGGGCCCCTCGCCGCTGCCGTGCCCACTCTCAAGCACAGTGTAATATTAATAGACTAGTGAACAGTTGTAGTAGATATACCATGTATCAAATATGCAGTGGAAACATTGCTCCAAATCTCTTCAAATGCCATAAACTCTAAAATGTGGTCTGCGCAATGTCACGAAGTCGCCCTAGCACAACGCTGGAGGCCTTGAAGTGTCCAAACGGCACATGTGGAGTGGGTTTGATTTACATGTACAGTCTTATCACCTGACCACATGAAGCAGCAGGGGATGCTAAGCTGCTGCCGGCTACACAAACACGGGCCGTTTGGTTGTCACCCGCTTTCCGCAGATGGGGCACTTTTTCAGCTCTGCCCCACACCCGCTGCACACCAAATGCCCGCAAGTGAGGAACAGGTCCTTGGGGTTAGACCGGCAAATCACACAGGCCGTGACTTCTGCTTGGGCCTCGTTCACGCGCCGCTGTGTAGCAGCCTTGCGCAGCCTAGGCATCCAACTCTCCAGCTCTGAAAGTGCATGATCCAAGTCATCTGCTGAGCATGTCCTGCAATAAGAGCAGCGCTTACTGAGGTGAATGCTAGGTGTAGGTGGGGCCATCTTGGTAATCTAGCCCAATCTATCCGCCGATGCAGGGTCCCCACCTTTGACTCTCCCGTTCCACACGTCCTCAATACACACTCTTATACGCATATGGGTTGGCTTCCTGAGGTATGCCACGGCGAGCATCACCATAGTACATTGCATACTGCCAGCGTTGCACATGCCCAGCTTTCTATGGATATTGCCTGCCCACTGAGCTTTGCGAGTGATTGGGTGATGCAAGGCGATCCTGCACACCTGCAGGCTCCTTCATCGCCCTGCAGCACTCGGAGGCGCTTGTGAACCCTTTGAAGCTCCAGCTCGAGCGCTTGATCTCTGCCTCGTTGTCCCTTTCTTTGTTTTTTATAGCCTGCAGCACCTCTTGAGGGGCTTAGCCTGCTGAAGGCTTTTGTGCATGCAGCTCCTGTTGTGATGCAAATGCTGCCAGGGACACGCTGACGGGATTGATTTCAGCAGCGGAAGCCAGCAGCTCACCTCCTGTGCCGCAGGTGCAACTACAGATCCCGCCCACGCTGCAGCGGCATTCTCATCTCGAGGAGCCACACCCCACACTTCCACCTGCCAGCCAGAGACGTGCCTCCCTTGGTGTCAATCAACAGCATCTAAATAGCTTTTTGGCACTGGCGGAACCACTGACTGCATGCTCTCCGGTATTAGCAGAATGCATCGTCGTCTTGTTGATGAAGCCTTCCCACGCAATAGGATGCACAGTCTCACTGGTGATGGAGCACACTCCTGGCCCACCCACCCTGAATGCAAGCGCGCCTTGCCGCAAAAAGCCAGACTCTGGGTCCAGTGCTCGGGCCTGCTCCACGAACAGTGGAAAGCCTGCAAGTGCGCCATTCAGAGAGCGTTGCTGCAAAACTCATGCATGTTCTACACTCTTATACTTTCCTTCCATTTACACTTTCTAGCTGAGTTACACCAGCTGCCTCCATGTGCAACTTGCATCTCGACTTACCCCAGTCCAACTGCTGAGAAGAGAAAGAATGTCGAGCATCTATAGCAGGCAGCAGGAGGGAGCGCTTCTTGAATGATGATATTCAAGATGAGTCAAAGAGATTGAGATGGTCCCTTTAGATAGAATGCAGGTGGCAAGATGGGGTCAGACAGCAGTTTGGCCTCGCTGCACCAATTATCAGAGCAAAGGGTAGGGAAACAGGCGGCAGGCGCGGAAGCCGGAGGAGACGCCAGTGTAGCTGGACGGGCATGGTCCCTTTGTGTATATTGAGGGTGCTGTTCAAACTCTTCCCGGGGACCCACAACAGTCAGTGCCATTACCTAGGACACAGCACACTTGGTACAGGTTTCCAACGCGTGTACAAGTAAAGGAAGCAGCACCTGCCGCCTGCTTGCAAGTGTCAACCTACCCTTGCTGATGGCGTCAGCTGCGTTTCTGTGGTTTAAAGGGTTATTCTGAAAGTGGCAGCGCATGACTGCCCTGGGTTCCAGCTCTGAGCATCGTGGGCTACCAGGTACAAAGATATAGCATTGTCTTCGTTAGAAAATCTCGCTATACTGTTGCCCCTTGGAAAGCAAAGGAGGCGCCTGCAGGCAATGCAGCGCTCTTGAGACGCTGCTGGCACATATTCAGCACCAACAACCCAGCCGAAGGTCCTACCGGCAGGTTTATGATGCAGAGCGTACGGACGCACCACCTTGCAGCAACTTACCACCTGCAGCCCCCAGCCCAGAAGGTATCTGTCTCAACCTTGTCGAGCTGGTTGCTGAAGTCCTGAATAACCCACTGCAGCCAGCACACTGTGGCATTGTGAGTGACAGTTTTTTTTATAGCTCAAGAACTTCTCAAGCAGAGAAGCCTGCTTGCCGTCTTGGTTCCTATCTCATGTTGCTGCTGAGGTGCTGCCCTGTGTGGAACCGAGAACGCTTGTTGCAACAACATGAAGACCCACGGTTTGGAAGTACGGCAGCCAATAGCGAGCGCCTTTATTAGCCTAGCTACCCGAACATCGATAGATGCAGCGCTACTCTTGATGCTCCGAGGCTAGGCTAGCCTGGCCATTTGAACCAGACTAGATGACTTACCCGCCATCGGGGCAATAATGATCTGTCCGTCCGGGGACTTGCCATGGGACTTGCCGATGACTATATCTTCAAAAGTTGGTACAAGGTCTGCCGCTCTCTGGCTCAGATCCTGGCGCCTCTCGTTCTCAGCATGATGTATATCACTTGCACCTTAACAATAAGGGTCACTGACTATCCTCGCTTACGCAAGCGTGAAGTCCAAGAACACGGATACCCACGGACCAGGTAGTCAATCCACATGCCACCGGATCACAAGAGTCGCTATGCAACAGACCAAGGAGTAGCCATCCATAAGCTCCATCAGATCCACAAGCTACTGGGCATGTACTGGCAGTGAGCTGGCCGGTGGCAGATGATCTATGTGAGCTGCTCTGCTACGCCGTGACGGTAAGAAAGTAGGAAAGGCCCGACACGCCGAAAGTGACAGCTCCCTGCCCTGAAAGGGTGTTGCAACGACCCATCATGTTACCACTCGCTATGAGCAGCAGCCTCAGAGCCTACACCTAGCATTGCATCACATTACCTTTCCTGCTTAGCCACTTTCCAACATGGATATTGCTGGCAAGCTACATGGAGAGGTTAACAGCAAAAAGAGGGACAAGGTGCGTCATGAGTCAGGGTCGCAGTTGGCAATGTGCCTGCCGGTCGGCGGCCGTTTGAAGGTTGTGGCTGCTGCCATCTGATCGCAGGCCCTGCTGAAGGACAAACTGGAACTGATGAAGGTTAAAGTGGACGGACAGACGCGGTATACCGTCAAACCACTGGAGATGGAGCTCAGTTTTGACAAGGGCTTCTTTGTAAGCAAAGCGAGGAGGCGGCCTAGCAGTGTTCCCGTGGTGTGCCACAGTGCAGCCGCTGGAACTGGTACAAAGCTGTGGCTTTCTGGGCTGTGCAGGTCTTCATCCGCGCAATCCAGCTACTCACACAGCAGAACAAGGACACCATCCTGGTGCGTGCGCTGGCCTTGCCACACTTGTGCCGTGGGGCCTTGCACGCCAGCGGCTCTGCGCTCAAAGCGGGGTGACGGCGCATGCCGTCCGCAGTGCATGCGCGTGCGGTCTGCTGGACTGCAGGCCAGCAGCGCTTGCTAGCTGTGGCACGCGAGAGCGTGTGCCGCTGCCCTGCACTTCCTGCGTAGGTGGGGCTGGCGGGCCCTTCTGGCTCGGGGAAAACTGCCTTCACAGAAAAGGTGAAGAGCTTCATCCCCGGCTGTGCTGTGTTGTCAATGGATAACTACAACGACGGCAGCAAAGTCATCGACGGCAATTTTGATGGTGAGCAAGGACACGTGTAGGTATGTGCTGTGTGATACAATCTGCACAGCCCGCCTGCGCCAATGCTGCATTGTTTCTGGGCAATTCATGTGCCTGGGTTAAAGCGAAGGTTGCAGGCAGGTTTGAAGGGCAAAGCTGTTTCAACCTTGCGTGAACCCACGCATCACTGCGTGAACCCACGCATCACTGCGGTCAAGGTTGCAGGCAGGCTTGGAGGGCAAAAGGAGCTGTGCCACGTTGTGCTGCAGACCCACGAATAACTGATTACGACACCCTTCTGGCTAACGTGCGGGAGCTGAAGGAGGGCAAGTCCACACAGGTACGCAGAAGGCAAGCATGGAGCGCTTGGCAGCTGGGGACCGCAGCACAGTGCGGCTGCTGCGTACAGCGTGGGGTGTGGTGTGGTGCGTATGCGAGCAAGACTGTGGCGCGGGCAAGGTCGCATGGGGTATGTGGTAACGAGCCTAGGGCGGGTGCATACAGGTGCCAATCTATGACTTCAAGGAGAGCCGACGGGTTGGCTACCGCACGGTGGAGGTGCCTGAGTCGCGCGTAGTCATCCTGGAGGGCATTTATGCGCTCAGCCAGCGGATCAGGTGCAGCAGGGCCTTTGGCCATGGCGGCTTGCAGCGGACTGATAAGGTGGCAGTTGCAAGTCGGAGGCTTGGTGTATGTGAGGGAGGGGGCGCTGCAGCCGCGGCGTGCTTGCTAAGCTCCGGATGCCGCTGCTGCCCAGGAAGCCAATGGCAACTCCCAGCGGTTTTGCAGGGTTGCTGGTCCTGGCAGCGGCAGTTGTCTTGCCGCCTCCGCCTGGGCCAAAAGTCACACATCATTTAGTACCCTCTCAAGGCAAGCCTGGTGCGCCCTTGCAGGCCGCTGCTTGACCTGCGCGTGAGCATCACAGGGGGCGTCCACTTTGACCTGGTCAAGCGGGTGCTGAGGGACATTGACCGGTCGGGGCAGGCACCAGAGGACATCATCCAGCAGGCACGTGGGACCGGGGCTTATGGCCACACAAATGGCCATAACAGCTTCTCGGGGCGCGTGCTGCAAAGCAGGCAGGATATGTAGTGCCAGTCAAGCGCATGCACCCTGGCAACTGCCAAGGCGTGGCTGGCGCCGCCTCTGCTGGCGAGTGAGGCTGGCGAGTGCTGATATGGTGGGGCCGGGCACGTCTCCCTTCAGTTATCTCTGCGCGCACTGGTGCGAGAGTCTCGCTACACAGGGACTCTGCCGCAGCATGGTTGTGATTTCAATTGCCCCCCACTCAAACTGTTCATGCTCACCTGCTTGCTGCCGGGCACTCTGATGCAGATCTCCGACACTGTCTACCCCATGTACAAGGCCTTCATTGAGCCGGACCTCAAGGCCGCCCACCTGCGCATCTACAACCGCTTCAACCCCTTCTCCGGCTTCATGAGCCCCACCTACATCCTCAAGTCGGCCAAGGAGGTGACCAAGGACCAGGTCAAGGCGGTGCTGGAGGTGAGGGTAGGGAAAAGGGACGCAGAAATGGAAGTTTGTGGCTACTGCTAGCGGAGTAGATGCTGGGTACAGTGTGCGGAGCTGCCGTCAAAGGTAGCCTTGCATGAGCTGACATGGCGGCTGTGCCTGGACCCAAACACTAGTAGTTGACGGCACTGCCACAGCCGTACCGCAGTAGCCACTGCTAGACTTGCTTGGTCTGCGGAGGTCTAATCCCACCCTTGCCTTTACTGGCCCCTTGCAGCCCAACCACGTGAACGTGAAGCAGGAGAGCGAGACGTACGACATCTACCTGGTGCCGCCCAATGAGGACCCGGAGACGTGCCAGTCCTGGCTGCGCATGCGGTACCGCGATGGGCGGTACAACCTCATGTTTGAGGAGTGGGTCGTGGACGTGAGTCGCCCTGCTGGCCTGCCTGCCTGCTGTGCTGTGCCGAGGCCCCGGCTGCTGGGCAGCTGCGCTTCAGCTCCGCTGCTGGGGCAGCAAATTGGAGCACAGTCGCTCTGTACTGCTTTCAGCGCCCATGCGGCCGCGGGGCTTAGCCTTCGCACTGGTCAGTGGCAGCCTCAAGGACGGGTGGAGTGACAGCCTTCTTCTGCTGGCCTGGGTACGTGCCTGCAGGGTGTGTTCATCATCTCGCCCCGCGTGACGTTCGAGGTGCCCGTGCGGATCCTGGGAGGGCTGATGGCTCTGGGCTACGAGATAGGGACCATCATGCGCCGCCGCTCAGATCTGTACTCTGATGACAGGTAGGTGGCTGCCCAGGCTGCATGCACGCACTGCCTTCCCATTCCCCCTCTTTGTACCCAGGCTTCTTCTTTGGTCTGCTGCCTGCACAAGGCAGCACCACTGCTTGGGGTTGGTGGTGTTGTGTTTCCCTTTATCCTGGCCCGCAACTCGGCACAAGAATTGGGAGGTGCTACATGCCGTGGCGAGGCCATCGCAAGCCGAGCATGAACACCCCTATGAAATGACTCAACCAGGAGCGAGAATGACTCAACCAGGAGCGGGTTCTGGTGTTGCAGGCTGACGGTGAAGTTTGACCACATCGAGGGCATCGACAAGGTGTACATCCAGATCCAGGGCAAGGACCGGGAGGCGGTGGGGGTGGCGGGCAGGAAGCTGGGCCTGGACGGGTCCTACATCGCCCACTCCTACATCGAGCTGGTGAGCTGGCCCGCCGTGCCGGCCCCTTGGGCAGCGTGGCCGCGGGGACGGATTGTGTCACGGATTGTGTCCTGTGGAGCCACTGCGCTGGAAAGTATACTCCTGGCTGATCCCTGAGCCGTGCATGGGCGGCTGGTGCGGCAAAGGGCTGCCAGGGCGACAGAACTTCAGGCCCTGGGGCACCCAACAGCCCAGCCGCGCTCCATCAGGATGCCAGACCAAGGCACGGGCAGGAGGAGTGGATAGAGGGCTGTCTGCCGCATAAGCAAGAGACGTTCTGCAAGCAAGGTGTTCCCTCTTGCATGGCATGCGCCACCCTCCTCGTCGCATCCTTATGAGTGAATACTTGTAATGCCTCCCTGTGTTGGGTCGCGGTGTTGCAGGTGCAGCTTGGCACGCTGTCGGATGCCTTCCACAGCGTGACGGAGGACATGAAGCGACGCTTTGCGGTCAATGGGGAGCCGCTCCTGGATGAGTCAGTGGTGAGGCGGGGGCACGCTTTGGCTGCTGGGCTGGGATATGGCTGGGTACACGCTCGCTGCTTCATCCAGATGTGCAGCGCCTGCTGTTACTATGGAGTTGCAAACTTGTGCTCCTCCCAAGGCACTGCAAGGGCACACCACGCCAGTATAATCTTGCTGCCGCCATTCTGTGCAGGTGGGCTCCTTCCAGTCACGAGGCTCCTCGCCTCAGTTCTCCGCGTTTACGCCCCGCAGCTCCCTGCACATTGGCAACCGCGTGAGCGGCTTCAGCCTGCCTAGCAGCAAGGGCATCAACCTGTCCACGTCAGGTGAGCATGCCTGAGGGTCTTGTAGGAGCGCCCGGTGTGTGGGCAGGGTGCAGGCTAGGAGCGGGCAGCGAGTGATGAAGGACGGCATGCACGTGACACCAAGGGGTCAGACAGCAGCCTAACTGGAACAAGCAAACTTCGGTGATTTGCGCGGTCAACAAGATGGCGGCGTCACAAGGGCACATACCATGGAGAGGGCGCCGAAGCATTCATATGTGGGGGTAGCAGCCTGGGGATGGTTGGTCACCGCAGATGCTGCAGCAGCAAACAGAAGAAGAAGGAGGGGCATGGCCAGAAACTAAGACTCTCCTCCCTGTTTTGACCATGCAGCCCCCGTCGGGCCCTCCATCACCACCGCGACATCGCTTCCAAGGCCGCCCTCCGCCTCCCAGGGCCTGCTCAGCCAGCAAATGGCAGCAGGCAAGGAGAACGGCTTTGCAGCCGCCAGCCCCTCACGGCCGGTGCCGCTGCCTCCCTACGGGCCGGGGCACCCCAGCGGCGGCGGCAGCATGGCAGGCGCAGCGGGCGGCTTCCCGGCCAGCGCTCCCACTCCAGCTGTCCCCATCCCTCAGGCTGCAGCCAACGGCGCTGCTGGTGCCACTGGATCTCACACGGCCCACTACGAGCCTCCCCAGCCACAGCACCGTGGCGGCGGCAGCGGCGGCGGGGTGTCGCCGGACGAGGTGAGGGCGGCTGCGGCGGCGCTGATTGGCGCGGCGGGGCTGGGAGTCGCGGGCACGGGCGGCCACCGCACGGGCAGCCGGCCGTCCACGCCCACCACCTCTTTGGAAACGCAGGTAGGCAAGCTTGCGCAGGTGTACGCAGGCATTTATTGTCCTGGTTTTGGTGGCCCTGGGACGACGTGCGATTCATCTGGCAGTGGTGTCCCAGTCAAGATTTTAAATGCAGCCAAGGGTATACGGGGGGCCGTCCTGCTGTGGTTTATCAGGTTGTCATTGCACCGGTCGCCTCGTCCCCTACTCTTGATCACCCGGGAGCTTGCTTAGCATTATATCTTGGATGAGCTCATGTGGAGCCTGTGGGTGAAACTGTGGACTTCCTACCTACCTTGCATCTGGTCTGCTGACTCGCTGTCACTGATATTGTATGCAGGTGTGCAAGCTTGTTCAAAGCCAGCAGCTACTTAGCAACCAGTTAGAGGAGCTCTCGTTACAGATAGGGCAAGTGCACCACGCAGCACAGCAGCAGCGGCAGCGGGGCAGCGGAACAGCCGTGGCGGCTCTCCAGCAGCGCTGGGAGCGCACTGCGTGGGTGCTGGGAGGCGCAGCGCTGGGAGCACTCTCAGCAGTCCTGGTGTTGCGCGGGAGTCGTAGTTGACCGTGGACCCTTGCTGTGGCCTCGTCTAGGCTTACAGTGGCGCTGCTTCAGTTGCAAATCAATGTGATCTGGGTTTTCCACAGTTCTTACTGGACTGCCAAAGCCTCAGGTAGCTGCTAGGACGCCCTGTGGTAGTTAAAACCTTCCTGATACGAAAGTTGTCCTGGTGCTCACGTCTTCTTGCTGTGCCTGGGTGTGCTGCATGGGCTTGGCTTGGTGGGACGACGCTTGCCGCCCTCCCCCTCCGTCGGGCCCCGCAAGGCGGCAGGGCAGCCGCGTCGCGCCTGGTTATCTGCGGTACAGATTGCTCCTGTGCAGGTATATGTTGGCCCTGGTATGTGTACCCATTTCATTCCGTTCTGCAGCCATACAGCACGAGTGATAAATACATGTAGTGGTTAGGGGGAGGTCATCTAGGCTAAAGGCAGTTGTGGTAGCAGGCGCCTGCAAGCCGCGCTTGCCCCTCACACAGCAGCAAGCCAGGGGAGCGCTCCCTGCGCCCATGGTTCAGAAATGCTATAGGAACAAATGAAGTCTCCAGTCCGTGTCTCTTAAACTAGTCCCTCTGTGTGCCTGGCCCATGTCTTCTCATTCTTTCCTTATGTGACACCTCACACCTCATTCTTCTGCCATGCCACATGCCACAGTGCACGCTTGGCCGAGATATTGTTTCTCTTGTAACATCCCCCCCCCCCATGTAATAACCCTCAAACAGGGAGTATGTGAAGCAAATGCAGGTGTGAATATATAAGTCATCGAGTACTCAACGGTTTTACTGGAAGGACAACAGGCTACTTGGCTACTGCTGCTGCTGTGGGCACCGGCTCGGTGACATAATCCCCTTCTAGCCGCGCCATAACAGGTGCAGGTGGGGGCATGTCCTGCCCTGCCTGCAGCTGGCCCCACTCAGTGTCCTGCCACTGCAACGCCTCAACCTGCTGGACACTGTAGCCAAGCTGCTGATAGATCCTGCGCTACACCATGAGCCAAACAGAGCATGTCTGGACAGGAGCGCCGACACAGTGGCCACTACTGTTCACTGAGGTGTACATGCAACTGTGGGTGACACAAGCTGCTGGGCTAGTCTGTCGCCGCACACAAGCCAAAGCAAGGGGTCCCCGCGTACTCCCCCTAGCCGCAGATAGTCCGGATAGTGCCTTGGTGGCAGGGAGCTGTCAAGGCTGGATGCAGCGTATGCTTTCAGGGGATGTGTTGCTTGCCGGGCGACCCCACCTGCGGCTGAGCGAGGGCGTGACGGGGGAGAGCAGCACTGCCACGATGCGTACCGCCTCCAGTACCGCCACCAGCACCCTTGCCGCCTCCGCTTTCTGTTCCTCGCTGCCCTGCAACAGCACCAGGTCCCGGCGCGGCCGGCAGTCACAGCAGTGCTGCAGCACTGGCCTGCTGCCCGGTGCCTGTGAACCGTTCCTTGAGAAAGGTGGAGCCACCTAAGAAGACAACTGGGAACAAGGCAGCCCGATTCTTGCACAGCAGCACCGCGGAGAGGTGCCCTTCTTTGTAGGCCAGGGATGCGGAAAGGCTGGGGGTGCCTCACCTTCTTGAACGCGGTCCAGGGCGCCGTCTCTTCAAGGAACTGGTTGCCGCGGCTGCTGACGGACAAGGCCGCCTCGCATGCGCGGTCAAAGCGCATGCTGGCATACGACTGCTGCACCACGGGCGCCTTCTCCGCTGCAAGGGCTCTGCAGGTGGGTGGGAGCCGTGTGCGGGTGTGAGTCGTGTTTGGAAGTGGAGGTGAGAACAGGTCCGCCTCACCTACTTATGCATGAGAGCGCCACTGAGGTCCCAGCCTCACAATGCCGCCAACACCAGCAAGGGTGCGGTAACAAGCGCCAGCGGAGGTTGTGCAAAGTACCACCGTATACTTGGACCTGTGCTTGCCACGACAGCAAAGCAGCAGCAGCCGTGAGGACCCAGGCGGGTACACTCGGCTCCATAGCAGCAGCAAGCTTGCCTGAGAGGGTGGTCTGCCGCGATGTCTGCCGCACTGACGGGAACCGTGCCGCCGCAGTTCTTCTTGAGCAGGTTCAGAGTGCGGTTCAGGAGGTTGCCCACATCGTTGGCCAGCCCAGCATTCACAATGTTGCGGAAGCGCTCCTCAGAGAAGTCCCCATCCTGCAGCCAGGTGCCCCAAGTCACAGCATTTGCCAGCTTCCATCTAACGGCTTGGGGGACACTGTCCTGCATGTGCACTGGCGGCGGGTCATGCCTGGAACCTACAAGTGCCTGCCTGCACCACAGCCACAACCGCTCAGCTGGACTGAAGCAGCAGCAAAAACCCATACCGCACTCCACGACTCAAACTTCTTCCCGTCACCGTCAAAGCCACACACTCGTCCAACCACACCCCCTGGCCGGCGCACCTGGCCAAAGGCAATCTCCCGCAGGAAGTAGTACCGCACTGCGTCCGCGCCGTAGGCGCCCACAAGCGCTGTGGGCTCCAGCACGTTGCCCAGCGACTTGCCCATCTTCAGCCCATCCTTGGTGAGGAAGCCGTGGCCAAACACCCGCTGCGGCACCGGGAGCCCTACAGCACGCACGGCGTACACAGCCACCAGCGTAACTCCCATGGAGTGCCCAAGTGCATAGCCAGCAGAACCCCTACACAAGCAACAGCATGCAAGCGGCCGGCCGGGCCAGGGCGCGGTTGCGATCAACGCTGATGCCTGGTCCTGGGTCCATGTCAGACAACAACAGCTGCTGCATGCTGCTTGTCCTGCATCACTTGGTACGCTTGAGTGGACTTCCCGCTAATGAGGGGTAAAGGTACACCTATAGTACAGCATAGTGGCAAAAACCTATGGGTTAACGGAAGTATTATACTCCGCTTTTTGAATAGTACATGGGTACGACCTCACCCGCTGCTAAAAGCATGCCAGGCCAGTACACTGCATGGAAGCGCAGGATGTCCTTGCCGATGACGTGCACACTGGCAGGCCAGCCGCGCTCCAGCAGGTTCTCGGTACTTGGCTCCACCCCCTCGGGTAGCAAGCCTGCACGGCACTGCGAGGGCTCTTCACTCGAGGGGTTGACTACGGTGTGCCCTGGGTCTCGATGCCATGCACACTCCCCTGCGGTCCCTTGGGCCTTCCCAGAGAACCCGGTCACTGCCAGCTGCCAGGTTGAGTCATATGTTAAGGGTAATAGGCGATGTGCAGGCCTTCGCCTTCACCCAGGCGGCCTGTGTAGGGAATGTGCCAAACCACATGTTCATTGCACAAACCAACAGAGCTGCATGCAGGCATAAGCCTGGGAGTCACCTGACAAGTAGCCATTGAGCGCGTCAAACCAGACATACACAGTCTGCTTGGGGTCCTTGGGGATGGGGATGCCCCACTCCACGGCTGCCCGGGAGATGGAGAAGTCCCGCACCCCCTCCTTCACCCACCCCAGCACCTCGTTGCGCCTCGACTCCGGCTGTACAAACTCCGGCTGCTCTGTTAGCAGCGCCTGCAGCCCATGCGGGGGGGCTGGGGACTGGCGTTGGCTTTCGCGGAACATGGCCCAGGCGGCACCTTGTGCCACACCCCTACAGTGGAGGGCGGAAAGCCCGATGCCCAACAGCCACCACTCTTTTGGGTTGAAAGACAGGGTCAGAGAAGGCAAAGGCCTTCAAGGAGCGTACAGGCAGCGCTCCCCCCAAGCACCACTGCGTACCTCCAGTTGCTGCTGGTATTTGGACAGGGCAAAGAAGTAGTTCTCCTCCTTACGCTGCGTGCAGGGCTTGCGGTGGATGGGGCAGTTCTTATCTACAACAAGACATGCATAGCGCTGCTGTTACGGCCAGAATGAAAGTGCAGCGCCGGATGGCTTCAGGAAATCAGGCCTTGCTGCAATGCTCACTCGATGCACATAGAGGCCGGTCGCAGCATACCTTGGGAGAAGCTGAGAAGCCAACCAGCACTCCACAGGCAGTCCCTTTGCTCCCCCTACCCCTTACCCTACAGCAGAGGCAAGCCAGCCAACAGAAGCGCTAGACAACCAACCTGCATCCATGTCGGCTTCATCCTTGTACTCCTCGCAGTCCACACAGTAGTAGCCCTCATAGTTGGCCTTGTAGATGTCCCCTTTCTCCCACACCCTGTCTAGCATGGCGGCCACCAGGGCTTCATGCTTGGCATCGGTGGTTCGGATAAAGCTGTCGTATGCAACATCTAACTGCAGGGCAGAGAAATATGAGGGCGACCTGACGAGTTTGTGAAGTTGCTTGTGGGCTAGGCGGCCCACTTGAAGCGGCGCCCACATCATCCGTTATACAATAGCTTGGTCTGGCCAAACTCAATTGGACAGACTGTAAGAACTGCAATCCAGTTACCCCAGAGCACCCAGCAGCCCGTCAGAATCGGACCTGCTTCCAGAGGTCCTTGTAGCTAGCCACAATGTCATCGCAGTGCTCCTTTGGGGCCATCCCCCGCTTTTCTGCTGCTAGCGCTATCTTTTCGCCATGCTCATCAGTGCCCGTGATGAAGGTGACCCGCTTGCCTTGCAGCCTCTGCATATCCCAAACTTTCAGTGATAGTGGGACGCCAACACAGGTGGACGCTGCCATACTGCTTTGCCTCCCTCGTAAATGCATCCACTGCTGCCTCCGCCATATGCTGCAAAGGTGCGGTTCCTTACATCAACTGATCACACATCAGCTGAAACTCAAGTGCAACGATAATACCTCACCTGGAAACGAGCGATGGCATCAACGGCAATGGTGGGATAAGCACTGCCCATGTGGGGTGCTGTACATAAGCACAGACAGCTGCAATTAGTCAGTGGCTAGATTCTTGCAGTGGCCCAGCCACTACTGCCCTGCTGGTCAACTTGACAGCGTAGCGTACCAGTTCTGAGTATTTAGTGTTGAGTACTGAAACACAAAACTCTATACTGCGGAACGCAGCACACCAGGACGCAATACGCTGGAGTCCCAGTATTTGATGCTCCCTCCCGAATTTTCTGGGCTCTTTCGGGTCCAGAAACCTCGGAAAAAGCTGATAGTGGAAGAGGTGGTACTCGATACCCAATACTCGGTACTCAATACCCTAGAGTATTGAAGGCTGAAGTATCAATCTCAATACTCTACGTTTCAGCTTCTGGAGTAACAAAACGATACTCTACGCTGTCAAGTTGACCAGCAGGGGCAGTAGCATGGCGTGCCAGCACACTACTTGTGTGGCTTATACAAGAGCCAAGGACCCCCTGCGGCAGTGCTGCTCCTACCTGCATTGACGTAGTACAGCGGTGTGGTGATAGTGAACGCTTCATCCCCGTTGGTGCCGTTCGCCGCAGAGGCCGCTGAGCAGAGCCTTAGCTTGGAGTAGCAAGGTTTGGCTCGCTTGGGCAATGATTGTCTGCCGCAAAGGAGAGATGCGGTGCGTAGTTGAGAGATAGGAGTCCTAACAGACGACCACATTGGTAGCCTGACGGTCATGCAAGCATGGGTTGAGCTAATAAATGGAACCGAAGCGGCCTGACAAGCGGTTAAAAACATATTACAATAATACGATGAAACGTCCTTGATTGTGGAGAAACGTGGAGCGCGCTACACATCTCCTGCTGCGCGTGCTTTAGCTTTTTGAGGCGCAAAGTCTTTCCTCAACTCTGCAACACCATCTCTGTTACCTCTGAGGCTTACATTCGTATCCAGAACAGTCAGCTTGTGCACGCAAGCAGAAAATTTGCCTGAAGTAGACCAGCGACAAGCTCCCGAACTCCCAGCGAATGTCCTAAAGGGGGGACATTCACGGATGCAGTAGGTGGCGTTTGGGCGTCTCAGTGCCCGAACGTGAACACTTGGGCGCATCCACAGGCGCATCTACAGAGCCCGCGGAGTCTAGCTGTTAGGAGGAGCAGGGGCTTCTACCAGCGTACGAACTCTCAGCCTGGAAGGCTAAAAGCACAGCCGACTGGCAGCAATGGAGCCTGGACCAGCAGGGCAGCCTTTGCTGCCGCAGTACCCACCCCTGATACAGCGCGATGTTGCCACGTCAAGGACAATTGCGATAGCTGCCTCCTGCCCTAGGGCCATGGCACGGCCAGGAGCTTGGTAAGCTGCGTATAGTGTTGAGCTGTCAAGAGCTGCTACCTCACACCAGACTCCCTAACGAGGCCAGCCGACTTGGGACTGCGCAGGTCTATCCAGGACTACTCGCTCACTAAACAGCTATACAGAGGCAAGTTGGCCAAACGCAACTTTTTGTCGGTCCTGCAGCTTCCCTATCTCAATACCCAGGAGCCAGTGGCTGGATAGTGATCTGTCCAAAGTGCTGGTGGCTTAATAGCAAGGTGGTCAGCATGTGGTTGCTCCTTGCAGGCAAGGCCTCCGCGCTATATCTGGCCACCTGCCGAACATCCGGGCAGCAGGTGGTGCTGAAAGCTTACAGCAAGCGGCGGCTGTCCAACCTCAACTGGTATCAAGTCGACCGCGAAATACGGCTGCACAGCAACTTACAGCATGAAAACATCGTTACGCTTTTAGCATCATTTGAGGACAAGGAGCACGTCTACATGGTGCAAGAGTATGCTGCAGGTCAGCAGCCCAAAGCGAGCAGTCCATAAAGCCAAGGCTGTATGCATCTGGTTACTAACTATGCCGGAAAAGTAGCTCAGACGAACTCATCAGAGCGTCTTCATGGCCTTGGTGTGCCTGGAGTGAAGTGGGTGGTATGACGGACGGGCCTCTATAAATCTGATTGGGGCTGGTGTGCAGGTGGCGACTTGTTTGAAGACCTGAAACGCAGTGGGGGCCAGTACAAGGAGCGCCAGGTGGCACGCAATGTGCTGCCGCCCTTCCTTGCAGCACTGCAATACCTGCATGACAAGAGCATCATTCACAGGTGGGCGGGGTTTGCCAACCGAGCGGTCACGGCAGAGTGCTTTCATGACACAACGTGTATATGTGCAACCCTCTGACTTGCATCGTCAGTGCAGTGCTAAGTCCAAGGGCGCGAGGCCCAGTGTAATCGGCCAGTGGGCGGTGTGCAGGGACATCAAACCTGAAAACATTTTGCTAACTGCCGACAAGGTGCTGAAGATGGCTGATTTTGGGCTGTCCATCAACTCAGCGGAGGAGCGACCGGTCACTCGGGCTGGCACCCTGGACTACATGAGTCCGGAGGTGCTGCGGTGCCCTGAGAAGAGCTTACCGGAGGAGAACAAGGTCGGTGGACTGCCTGGTCGGTGGGGAGCCTGTGTCTCCTGATCTCACCCACGCCGTTGCACTGGCTATGGCAGCAAGGACCAGTCACACAGCAATATGTACATGAGCATCCTCAAGGCCTAGAACCATTCTGCATAGCGTAGAGGTTATCCCACCCCACCGGAAGCTGAGTAGACAGTCCAACATGTTGCATACACAGCTCAATGGGCATGTAAGGCATACCACCCAACGCAAGGTAGCTATGAGTCGTTGCGTCGGCATGCTGCAGGAGAAAGTGCTACTGACATGCACCGACAAGGTTGATGTCTGGGCGGTGGGCATCCTTACGTATGAGCTCCTCGTGGGACGCCCGCCGTTTGAGAAGGAGAGTCGGGAAGAGACATACCAATACATCATGAATGAGAGCCCTTCCTTCCCCCCTTGGATGTCAGAGGGCGCGAGGGACTTCATCAACTGTGCCCTTGCCAAGGTGATACATATTCCTTTGAGGTGTGGGCGAAGTTTTGCAGTCATCCCTTGCTGTCTTTGCACCATTTTGTGCCCTGTGCTACTTCCTGAGTGTGCACCAAGAAGCTGCACGACCAAGCTCCGCATGTGGTGTGCATGCTTGCAGAATGCGCGGAAGCGGCCGAGCGTTTTGGAGCTTCTGCGCCACCCCTGGCTGCAGCTACATATGCGCAGGCCATCGGCCCCTCACCGGGCTGCTGCAGGACTCGAAATGTCCCTTGAAGATGTGAAGCTTGGCAGCGAGCAGCATAGGGCCTCCACGCATGGAGCAACCACAGCTAGGGACATGGTGCAGCAAGCCGGTGATGCCGGCAGCCGCAGCGCCTCACCTCTACCGCCGGCTGCCAATAATGCTGCCCTTACTACTGCACCATCTCTTTCCATTGATATTGCTGCTTCGTTATTGGCTGGGGCGCCACCTGTTGGCTCGCCAGAGAGCCCCAAAGCTGTGCCGGCGGCTACGCAGCTGGCTGCGAAGCCGCTTAGTAGTGTTCCTGGCACTGAAAAAATTGGGGCAGGCCCTGCCAAGTCAGGCAGTCCTTGTAGTGAGACTGGCACTGGAGATCCCGCGCAGCAGTGGAAGCTGGCAGCTGTGCCGCAATCTCCCTTTGTTGCTCCTATCAGAGGTAGGCTTGCTTTACAAGAGAGCGGAGCAATCCTGCAGACTGCCGCCGTACATTACCTGTCTAAGCGCATGCCAACATTGCTGATTCTGTTGCGTGCAGCTGAAGAGGCACCTCCTGCCGATCATGCACCCCAGCCTCCTGGAAATGCCCCGTCCCTTGACCACCAATCGCTATCTATCTCCCCTCGGAATGCCGCATCTGCAAAACAAGCTTATCAAGGTTCCTTCATGGTAGGTCCAGGGCATGCGCATGAGCACCTGCCTACATCTGTGGCTCTGTTGGGATGTTCAATTTCGCTAATGACCTCTGCGTTGTTTACTTTCCAGGAGCTTTACGAAAGCCTGGCCGGTAGTGACAAGGCCGCCACCTCTCCTCCCCCCTCGCTAACACTTGCACCACCTGCCGTGGCAGCAGCAGCTGGCAGTGATGGCAGACCAGGCCCAACCAGCAGCAAGGCTGCGGGTGGGGTGGACACCCTGCTGCCGCCCTTGCAACCCCATGGGGTGCTTGCCCGGCCGCGAACCTCGTCCTTTCGCCGGGTTATATCGCAGCCTGCCCTTCACACCGGTGTCGACTTAATGTCGACATTACCCACTTTACCACCGCTGCAACGTGAAGGAAGTCGGGCAAGCAATGCCAGCAGCGCCGCCACCACTCCACGTGCGCAGGCGGGCCCAAGCTCAGCGGATTTGTGCAGCAGCAGCGGCTCTCCCACCGCCGCTGCGGCTGCCGATGCTGCATCTCTTGCGACCATCCTGGAAAGCACCTCCTCGACGGTCGAGGTTGCCAGCGCAAATCCCGTACCCAGTGACGTTGTGGTCAAGCTGGAGGACCCACAACCCACCCACAGCGCCCTTTCCAGCCCCACAGAAGTAGCAGCAACAACACCAGCAGCACCGGCGGATGCACCCCCAGAAGCTGTCAGCCCAAGGCCTACCTTGCTAGCCGCCCCGCTGGTTCTGCAGCCCAGCAAGCAGCCAGATGCCACTGGCAGCCAGCCAGCTGTGCTGCTTCACGCCCTTAAACCCAGACTGGCAGAACCCCAAAAGGAAGGCCATGCGACACTGGTGTCTGGTGCTATCAGCGCTCAGAACTCTCGTTCTGGCTCTCCCGCTGTGAACCATGACTCTGTCGAACGCATGCGTGAGGCTGAGCGCAAGCACATTGAGAAGATGAAGGCCCAACGAGCGGGGGCCAGCGGCCATGCTGTGCATGCCGTGGATGTTGAAAGTGATGCGCGCCTCAGCAGCAGGGGTACACCCAAGGACAAAGGTACTGGCAGTGGGAGCGGCAGCAAAGCTGGCAGCAGCAGTGCGGCAGGCGGCAGCCTGGCCCGCACAGCGGAGTCGCTTCTAGCCAAACTCTTGGGCAAGAGGGATCCCAGCAAGCCAGCAGCCAGTGGGTCTGCTGGTCGCCCAGCAGCTCGCCCAGAGACTGCAGCAGTAGGACGGGTCAAGCCAAGCGCTGGCAGCGCCAGCAACCTCGGCCTCGTCTCCAGGGCAAAGTCGGATGTTGCAGCCCTGAGATCTGGCTCCAGCTCAACAGCCAGTTTGAAGCTGGTGTCAGCCGTACCATCCCCCAAGATGCCCTCCACATCCTCGCTGGCTAGGACGCAAATGCCATTGCCCAAGTCCGCCGGTGCAAGGCATGCAGGCCTTACAGCGATGAAGGTTAGTAATGATATGTATGCGTAATCACAAAAATACAATAGGTTTGCTATGTTCCGTGAGGGGTCTTACCTAAAGTAGGCCCTGGATGTATGACGCATGCTGTTTTCAAACAAGTACCATGGACAGATGCAACCTTGATGGGGTGCAGGTTTACACGGTGACAGACAGCGACGTTTTGCGCGCCCGACCAGGCAAGAGGGCCGTGCAGGGCTTAGCCGGCTCCTTGCATAGCTCTGGTGGCAGCATAGCACTGAGGACGCCTAGCTATGTGGCACACACGGGCCAGCATCTCAAGTTGGGAGGCGGCACAGCTGTACCTGGGGCGGGGGAAGCCCGTGCTCAGCAGGAAGCCGAGGTTTCCGGCCAGAGCCCCGTGCATGGGGGAGCGGTTGAGGTGCAAGAAGATGAAGTGGCATCTGACCTTGTCAGTCCAGGTCGAGCTGCAGCGCGGCATGTACAATTCACACAAGGGACCACTGCTGGGGACACTGGCTTGAAGCTGAGTGCTGCACACCTCAGGACGTTGTTGGATGAGACGGAGGCTGAGCCAGAGGAGCTCATTGCCGCTCATACAGCGTCGCCAGCTGCATCGCCCTTGGACAGCTTTGTCACTGCCTCCAGCAGCATAACTGCCAGCCATACCAGCAAAGGCAGGGTGCCCCAGGGGTCCCAGGGCAGCGGCAGCAGCTATGGCAGTCCACTTTCCAGCCGCAAATCCTCTATGTTGGTGGCCAGCCAACATAGCCTTGGGAACAGGAAAGCCACTCGCCATAGAGGGATGGGCGCTGGCCGGCCCCAAGTTCTTTCTTCGCCTGGTGACAAGGGCCATGCTGCAGGGGCTTCAGCGAGTGGTGGGGATGAGGGCGACGACAGTGGGGAGCAGATTGTGCAGCGCTCTGCTGCATCATGGTCACCCTCGCCTGCTCCTCACGGCAGAGCAGGTGCCCCCAGCGCAGCGCTCGAGCCACGGTATACGATGTACCAGCAGCTGAAGGCGACCTATGGTGTCAGGGCGGCTGGAACAGCGGGGTCAACACTACCTGGCAGCAGTGGTGGCAGGCTCTAGCAGGGGCCTGCACTCCCTGTCCAAGGGAGTGCAGAAGTTGAGATGGGGCGGTATGTGTGACTTTCGTGTTGGTGGTCAGACATGTCTTGAAGCACGTGCAAATACTGTGTCAGGTTCCAGGACTGTGCTCTTAGGGTGTGGTTAGTAGGCAAGACAGCCAAAAGAGTTTGGATTGCAACTACTGTGTCTCAAGGCAAGGATAATTAGGTGCCAGGACAACTACGTGCCCATGGCTTCCAGCCGGCCAGTCAGGCGGGGTCAGTATGTCAGAGTTGTTGGTGGCAGGGAGTGCGAACAGAAGAGAGGTAGGGGTGAAATTACTGACAGGGCGTTGTGTTCGTGATGTATGCTAACCACAAAGCCTATTCACCTTGTACTTATCCTTGCTTTCACAGTTACACCCTTTCGTATTGACGGCAGGCCTATGTTTGCTTACAAATTTTGCTGCTGTTAGTGTACAAACCTTTTTTGCACGTTTGCAAGTCACCCGAGCGCAACAAAAGTTTGCCGAATAATAACCCCTTGGTAAAACTGGATTGAGCATAGAGGAACAACCGAACCAGTCAGCCTGCATGCATGCATGCAACAACAACTAAGAGCACAAATACCGCAGCAAACTGGCTGCGCAACACATTTATAATGCGATTGAAGACGTCAGCAATGAAAAATGCTGTAACCAGGCTACCTAAAAGTCAATGTCAGTCGCTTCTGTAAGAAAGCGCTAATATATCAACAAGCTATGGGACAGCACTGCCATGACCCTGTTCATCCCCTGCCACAGCAGCAAGACTGTTTCAACCTCAGGGCAGCACGTCAAAGCCAGCAACTGCGCCATTCAAGACCGGCGGGCCCCAAGCGGGTGAGGCCACACCGATCGACTAGAAACTCATAGCCCCCGCCAAGCCGCGCCTCTCAGCCCTGCTTTGCTGGCACCAACGCCATCGACTGCCCCTGTGGCGGGGGCAGGGCTGCTTGAGGCGGCTGGTATGGCCCGTTGAGAATTGTGAGCTGCGCCATGCTAGGGGCCACAAACAGCCTCTCCCCATCGCCATCTGCTTGCCCCGATTTGCTCTGCTGCAGCAGCCGCGACAGCTTGGCCACTGTGCGCTCGTACACCGTGCGCGACACGCAGCGCAGGCCCTTGCGCTTCTGGACAGGCCAGACGCCCAGCACCCACAGGTCGTACTTGTGCACATGAGTTATCGAGATCTTCAGCGTCTCCGCATTGCCTGCAGAGATAGCAGCACTCACTTGAGAAGGGGGGCCCAGGTGGGTTGTCCTAGGGGCGGGGTCCAGTGCAAGCAGACCAGTATGCTGTCAAGACCCTTGGTCGTCTTTTCGCCAGCCACAGCATGCAAAGGTTGGTTCGTACCTAGGCACCCACCAAGCATACCCCAGCCTCTAACTGTCCACCTTACACGCTGGTCGAGGTCAGCACACATGCGCTTGTTGGATATCCACAACACAAGTGCAAGCAACGCCCACCTCCCCAGCCCCAACCGCGCCGCCCACCTGCTAGGTTCTGCATCTCGGAGATGGGTACCAGCCACTTGGCCTTGTAGATGGAGTGCCGCCGCAGGTGCCGCGCCCGCAGGTAGGCCACGTGGTTGTCGGTCACCAGCAGCACCCGGGTGGGGCGCACGTTGATCACATCTGCGCGCAGGTTAGTCAGCCCAGCCAGTGAGCAGTTGGGGCGGTGCCAGCGCCACCATTGGTGCAGGATTACATCTCTTCCATCCCAACTTCCAACCCAAGATACACTGCTAGCTTGAGGAGAGCCCTGCTGGGCAGCCCCCTGTCTGGTAGCCCCCTGCCTTTTCTCAGCAAGGGAGCTCCTGCCCGGGTGGGGCTGACTCACCCGTGACTGTGTCCTTGGCCATGGCGGGGAAAAACTCGGGGAGCACCCGCTGCCAGGCCGCCATCAGCGCACGCAGGTTCAGCTGCGCCTCCGACTGCATGCGCTCCTCCAGGCCCTGCACACACAGCACAGCACAGCACAGCACAGCACTCCGTGAGAGCCAGCAGCGACTCTCAGCGACAAGCACCTTGCTCCGGGGGGTGCAGCTGACCGTGGTCAACCCGCTGTTACTCACACGACTCCCTCTTGGCCTTGGCCACACCGATCAGCAGCAGCAGCAGCGCCGCCCCAAGCGAGTCGAGGACAGCACCCCTGGAACCCTTAGAGTCTGTGCACTGCACTGTATCTCGGTGGTCCCCCCTCTTCTACCGGGCTGCCACCCCTGCCAGCATCTCAGTGCTAAGATGCTGGCAGAGGGTGGCAGCCCGGTAGACGAGGGGCGGACCACCAAGACAGACGGTACCCCCCC